>JZSA01001169.1:0-37006 GCA_000956155.1 Cotesia vestalis
TTTTTTTTTAAAAAAAAAAAAAAAAAAAAAAAAAAAAAAAAAAAAAAAAAAAAAATCAGATAGTGCGAAAATAAAAAAAGAGGATGTTAAACATGAAAACGCATTAAATCGGGTCAACATGATTTTCAAATAGACACACTAAAACGCAATCGTTTCCAACAAGCAAGTATCCTAATCCATCAGAGCAGACAGAACGATTACAGTACCTCGGGGAGCGCGGATAAATTATTGTCGTTGAGCTCGGTTAAACTCGGTTGGATAAACTCGGACAGTCAGTGATGGCAAATCGACTTGGCTCTACCCATGTATTTATATACATGCACTCAAACACACACACATACACACACAACACGTGGATCTACATTAATATATATTTCGAACATATCGCCGATCTTATCGCAATAAAATTTATGACGTCACTGTTTGCTTAACTTAAGCTCGAGATAATTGCGGCAAAAATCCTCCCCGGGCATTTGTAATTACAATAATAATTTTGCATGCATAATTTGGTCCGGTCTGACCCACTTAACTTGAGAAGAGAAGAATGAGGAGAAAGAAAAACAGGATCCAACTTGAGTCTCGAGAAAACTAAATTATTTTTTCAGGGTGTTTGTCATTGGCAGCGGCTTCAAACTAATTCTGGGCGTCCGCGACTTACATACAATCTAAGTTTTCCGGAAAGTAAAGTGCTGCACCGAGAACAGAGCTGCGAAACTAAAGGGAATCCCGGCTCCGGCATAAAATAGGGACCGGTTGAGGCGAGGATGGGGAAAGTTAAGAAAAGAACCGAGAGGGCTGAGGGGGAATCTTGATTAGGTGTTCCTGTCAAAGAAACTTCCAATCTCAACTCAACTTCCGACAAATTAAAAATGTCCTGGACATATAGACCAACTTTGATAGTCTGAGATGAGTCTTTACGTCGTAAGAATTGAACTTCATTTTTTTCTTTATAATATCATCGTCTCATATTATGCCAAGTTGTAAAAGTAATTACCGGTTTTTTATTTCCAAAGTTTTTGAGTTATCTTTCCAATCTGGGGATTTTTTTGATAAATTTTAGTTAAAAAAAAATTTTATTTATTAATTAATTTTTTTTTTTCAGTGTATTAACAAAAATTTATTAATAATAAATAAATATTTATTAACATTTAATAAATTATTTTTTTTTACGTTAATAAATATTTGTTAAATCATCTTGAAAATTAAAAAAAAGCTTATTAATATTAAAAAATCCTTCCATCAGTGTAATTGTAAATAACTCAGAGCCTTATCAATAATTAAGTAAAAAACTTTGATAAATCGATCGATCAATTATTCGAAACACACGGAACAGAAAATAGAAAAAACACGCAGATTAATGTGTCATAAAATTAAAAATAAAAAAGCTCAACTCTTTATCCTCAAGCCGATACTTATCTCAAACTTGACTGTATATATCTATATACATATAAGTGCGATAATGTATTTCTTGTAACTTATTTTTACTATTTTTTTCCCTAGCACAAAGGGTGAACGGTAAACGGTGAGTGTAAAAGGGTCAGTGTAACAGTTGCGAGCTTTAAATTTAAACGTAAAGTAGAATCGAATTTAGTGTACCGGGAAACATTTTTATTTTATTTTAACACACTATTCTGAAAAAAAAAAAAAAAAATAAAAAAAATGTTATTGACTAGTGGATGGAAAAATCGTTAAAGCCTCTACTCACTGAATTTACTTTATTTACTCCCGAGTAATTTTTAATAGACTTTTATTTTTGATCCTTGTGGAGATTTATAGCTGAAGAGCTCCCAAGTCTTTCTCCTATCCAGTCTATTGTGAATTAAGAATCTTTTTGTTTCTTTATTCAAGTTACATCCATTGTTATAAGACTCTCGTTAATAATTTTTTTTTTTTTTTACCTTTTAAAAGTTAATTACTCGAACCATCGAACTATCGATTTTATATTTAGTAAGCTGTAAGTTATATTTGTTACTTTATTACTTCATTTATTTATTTAATATCCTAGAAGTTTTATATCGGATTTATTATTATTACTATTAATAGTTCGTAACAAAATTTTAGTTGGTAGCTTTGTTAACTATTTATGTAATTGGTTATTCGATACTTTAACCAGTTTAAAATTACTTTAATTAATTAATTAATTTTAATTCATAAATCAGTAAAGGATTTCAATATTTTATGATTTGTATATTGTTGAAATAACTTTTGTGAACTGAATTATTTATTTATATATTACGGAAGTTATTTGATAAATTTATTATTGTCATTCAAAATTTTTTTTTCGACTAGATAATATTTTTAAGGATAATAAAATTAAATATTTACTCACTAGAGCTTCGATTTAGCTTAAAAATCACTGAATTCATCTCACCAAGGATGTTTTTATTTAACGGGTTTGCCGATAGTCGATCAATGTTACGTGCTTGTGGATAGCATCTTTTGTCGAGTAAGCACACACTACAAAAGCTTTTAAAGTAAACCAGTTACTGACATACGAGATAGTTTATCTTATTTTGTTACTTAGACTTAATAAAGCTCCATTATAAGTATTAGGATCAATTCTAGTATTAGTCACTGTTAGAAGTCTAAAATATTGAAACAACAGCTGATAGACCGAAGCGGAATAGAATAAAAAATGCATAAGGTTCATTGGTATCAGAATTAGTCCTCAATCCTGTTTACTGTGAATAACTCATGTCCTGCATAAATAACCTGACAACGGAAAGGAGTAAGCAGTGGAGTCGAAAACTGCAGAAAGGTCGTAGCGTATCCCATCCGCGTGAGTCGAGACCATTCGCTCCCGGGTTTACGAGCTACCCATGAGCAATAACTCTAAAATACCAAGTAGAGTCTACAAGAATTGATTTAACTATTCTGAAATAGACGGTACGACCCTGCTGCTTTAAGAGTAAAAAAGTCACTCTAATAAAATTGATCGAAACAATAAATGTAATAAATAAAAATTTGTAATATCTTTTTCGATATTTATTTTATACTAAACAGATATTTTACAATATGAATTGCACCGGCTCTATTGCAAGCTTGACCTTTTTTTACCTCTTCAATCATACCAAACTTTTTTTGTATCAATAACGTTATTGCTACTCTCGTAAAAAATTCTATGGATAAAAAAAAATGTTGTGATTTTTTTATGGAATTTAATTTTTATCCATATTAAAATTTTTAATAATAATAACTAGCAACCTTCAGTCACTATGTATAATAAATAAAATTTTGCTTATTTATAGACTGACTTTTGTTAAAGTGTACTGTACTTTATTAAGATATAAATTCATTCCGATGTTACACTCATCAAGATCTTTCATTTGAGTACCCACATGCATTTTGACATATTTTTCATATATACATATATATAATACATATAAATATATAAAAAATAGATGTGGGTACTCAAATGAAAGCTCTTGATGAGTGAAACATCAAAATGAGCTTATATCTTTAAAAATGTCAATAACTAAGAACTGACATTGCTATCTTGTCAACTAATGATATTTTTAGAGATATAAGCTCACTCTGACATTACACTCATCAAGAGCTTTCATTTGAGTACCCACATCCATTTTTACATATTTTTCATATATACATATATATAATAAATATAAATATATGAAAAATTGATGTGGGTACTCAAATGAAAGGTCTTGATGAGTTTAATGTCGGGGTGAGCTTTTATCTTTAAAAATGTGAACAGTTTATGGTAAAATAATAATAAAAGCCATGACACATAAATTGCTTTGAAATATTTATTTTATGATTAAACTTGTATACAATGTCTCATATCCAGTGAGTAGACTCACAGAATCAAAAACAAATGAGTTTATAATTAAAGTAAAATAATTAGGCGCTTCATTAAACGTCTGTCGAATGCAATGTACAATTTATACAGTATTATCGCTCGATTAAGTAGTAAGTAGTGAGTAAAAGATAGTAAGTAGTGAATATCAATGGTTGGCCGGCGGTCTGCAAGAGTGGTGGTTGGCAATGCAGAGCCGTCGTCCACCCGTCGATCTCATCCCCAAGTAACTCAAACCAGCCCTCGGTAGATAACTCGAGCACCCCCGGTACTTCGTCTACTTGAGCTTTCGTCGGTAAATTATGACTCGTCGCTCACCCTCTCTGTTGTTGCTGACACGCTGTCCGACTGCGGCATCGGTTCGTGGATTCCCATCCATTTGCACCGTTTTTGCAGCTCCAGTCGGTACCTTTTATCAATAATTTTATATTTATTGCTATTCTTTATAAAAAATTTATTTTTATTCATCGGTATTTAATTTAAATATAAAATAAAAATCAATAAATTAATAAGTCAATTTTTTTCTGGCTTATAAATTAAATTATTTAATTATTTTATCACGAAAATTGGTACATGTCTGTTAAAATAATCATTAAAGAATATCAATTGTTAAAATTCAAAATTTAATTAAGGTTTTTTAATGTTAGCAATGATAAAATAAGGTCAAAAATTAAACTAAATTAATTTATTTGACATTAAAGCTCTAGTCCTTGGACAAATTTAAAACGTTTACAGAAATATTCGATTAGCAGGAATAAAATATTAAACAATTTTTACCGTCCATCAGTTTATAAATAAAAAAAAAAGTTATTTAAAAACTGTAGTTATTTGATGAAGATAAATATTTTAAAAATAAAATAGAATGTATGAGTGGTTTAAAAATAGAAAGCCAATTTGCAGAAAACGGTGCAATAATTTAGACAGCAGATGTAACGCGTGAATTCCATACAAGGATATTAATACATTTACGGTATTTAGCAGCAGAGAATTCAGCTGAAATATTAATTACCTCGGGTGATTGATCGCGTAGACCCAGGGATCGATACAGGATACTGTTTTGGCGAACAGAGCCGGAAGCATTGTTGAGAAAGGTGTTAATGCATCCCTGTTTTAATTATAATTATATTTAGCGGTTGATAATTATCATTTATTATAATTATGGTCAAATATTACTAAGCTTATTCTAGTGTTTTATTATTTATGATTATTTATTAATTACAAGTATGCAAAAAATTTATTATTTAGGATATTTTAAATGGAACAAAAATATGTATTTAATTTTATAAAAATTTTATGAATTGATAAATATAAAAAGTGTTTACGAACCGATTTCCAAAGGCAACAGTCATTGTTACTACCGCGTAAGGAGTCCAAGAGCAAACGAATAAAAAGAAAATAGTGAATGCTACTTTTGCTATTCTCATCTCAACGCTCCTTTCTTTGTCTCCGGAATTTGATTGCAGAGATTTTACGTTCATTTTTTTGGCCTGTAAAAATTAAAAAAATTTTTATTTCAAGAATTTTGATAAACAATAATTCATTATAAATCTTTTTTTTTTTTTTTTTTCAATTCAGTCCATATTAATACAATTATCCTTTTGATTTTATACCGTACTTTAATACTCAAAAATAGTCACAATATTTTAATTTTTGAATAATTTTTTTTTACTTATTAAAGAGAAAAATTATTTTAAAAAAATCTTTTCTCTCAATGAATAAAAAATTGTCTTAAAAAAATTCCATAATAATAAATAAAAATATACTCACTTGTTCGCGTAACATTTTCTCGTGTTTACGAACAGACTTAATGAGATGGGAGTAAAAAGTAATAATAAGAGTCATTGGAATACAGTAAGACCAAATAAATATGCACCCGACAAATACTTTGGTGTCTTGATCCTCCGACAAGTAATCGAACGTGCAAGTTGTAAGAAAGCCCTCTGATTTGTTTAAAAAAATAAAAATGTTAATTTATGTGCTGCCGTAAAGCGAGCGGGTCGATAAATTTAAATTGAATTATCGATTGCATAAGTGGAATATAATGTAAAAATAAATCTAAAAATTGACATTATTTTTGATACCCGGCACGTATCGTCCCCAGACATGCATCCACGGCAAAATGGTGAACGGCATAGTCCAGAACCACGTCAGGGCGATGATAACTCCCGCTTGCTTGCTGTTCAGCCGTCCATCGATTGGACAGGAAATTGTTCTGAAAGGTTTTTATTAACTATTATTAATTTAAATCTCAAAGATTATCATCGTCGGTTAGCATTGTCATTATCATTATCGCCAAAGATTTGAATTATAAATTACCGTGATAATTATTATTGTTATTGTGATTGTACATACTTATATCGATCGAATGCAATAGCTGCGTTGTTTATGGCCGAACCGATCCCAGAAACACTGCCGAGGGCTGCATAAATGTCACAACCTAGCTGCCAGCCAACGGGACGCTCTAGAAAACTATTTACTATCAATAATGGCATCTCGACTGCCATTAGGATATCAAATAGCGCGAGATTTACAACAAACATATTTGACGCAGTTCGCAATGATTTTGATCTGAAACAAAATTTTTTATTCTGTTCTTATTTTTTATATCGGCAAATTATTTTGTCATTAAGGTTCATAAATTTTAATAATTAAATAATAAATTGGTGATGGGCGGAAACGTTGGAATTTTAATCACAGGATGTTATTCATTTTTTATCAAGACATAAATAAATATTTTAGGTTTTACTTGTTCGATAAGACAGCAGTTTTGAGCTCGAGAAATTATTGGTGAAATAAATATGAAGAATATTATTTTCAATTAAATTTCGGATGAAAATTACTTGTCAAATTTTTATTATTATTATTATTATTGTTATTATTATTATTATTATTCGAAGTAGGTCAAGAATTTAAATATTTATAAACCAGCATTTGAATTAACTGTAATTAAATACATCCATCCGGTTGCTATTATTATTATTACAGTAATTATAAATGTATTTTATTGTACTGTATCATAAGCTATTGCACAATTTAAATGGCCGTAAAATCTATAGAATTTATATTGAAGAATAATCCATAATGTTATTTTAGCGAGAATTAGCGATTATTGAAATAAACGGGGCTAATAACAATAAAATTTTAATTTGCTAATTAAATAAACAAACTTACGTGGTAAAAATCCAAACAACGCAGCCATTACCAACAAATGACATGACCATTAACATAAAATAAATCAGAGCAAAGCCGATGTGCCAATACCGCCCGGGTGCTAAAAATCCTCGCCAATAAGGATGGACCAGATCTGAATATTCCGGCGGGATGTTCCACCCCAGCAATCTTTCTTGCATCTGTTGTACATTTCTGTTATAAATGAAATTAAATTGTCAATTTTTTTTTTTTTTTTAAAAACTTAAAATTAAAATTACAAATTATTTTATAATTTATTCAGATAAAAAATTTTTTTTAATATATAAAAACAAAAATTATTTTTATTGTTATTTTTAAAATGGAATTTAATTTTAATTTATCAATATTTTATCACACATGTTTAAAAAAAAAAAATAAATAAATAAATAAACATTGATACTAAAATAAAATAAAAATAAAAACAATCAATACGTAAATTACAGGTGATGAATCAATGCAACTAAACAGGTAAAGGCCGTAATATTTTACGACAGAAATAACATCTGATATAATGGCTGTTAAATGATGAAACCGCGGTATCACGAATGCCACTGCGAAACCAACGAACGCTTCGTAAATATATTGTATTTCACAGGATAGCAGTACCAAGAATAAAACAATAAAACAAACCGAAATCATGGATCGGTGAAAGCGCGAACATTACATAAATATAAAAGCACCCAGAAAAAATAATAAAAAAATAAAACAAAATAATAGTTCCCGGTACGTTTAATAATAATATAAATTTCCGTGACGGACATCAAAGTCACCGAGCATTGAGCCCTTGATTCTGATTCTGGCTCGGTGTAAACCACTCGACGTCATCTCTTATTGTAAATAATTAACTAAAAACCAGAACCAGAGGAAAACAATATAAATTCTGGATAAAAAAGTTTAAATAAAAGCGAGCACCGTGACAAACGACTCTTCACGTCGGAAACACAAATTAAAGCAAGATCACTTTTGAAATAAATTAAACAGACAATGCTCCAATTAGAACATGCAAAAGTGATGGGCTAAATTATCGGTCCGCATCCTTTGCCGGTGGTTAATTAACCTCCATAATATTCATTTAATTGATTATTTGTCTCGCAATACTTGAAGGTCGTTCGGTCTTTTATTTCCGATCGGGTACTTGTATTTTCCCTTGATCGCCCTGGAACGAGAGGGAGTATAGCGGCAATTTGTCCGTTCCTCCAGCCGGTATTTAGAGTTGACCCATTCTTCGGTCCATCCGTTCGTCCGTCGGTTCATTCAGCGGACACAATACGGGTGATTATAAAAGAAAATAATCAGCTGGACTCAACTCACCCGACTCCGATCCCGGGCACTCCCCCGACAAAGGCTTGCATCGGACTGATTACGCCGCTATCGTTCAAGTACATCTTGTTCTGCTGATAATTATTTATTTTACTATTTAAAATTAACACTCTCTAATGCCGCGTGAAATGGTCGCTATCCCTCGGTAATAGAATAATTTAGAATTTTTTATAAAGATTTCTGAGGGAGGGACAATCGAACTCTTACTGAAGTGAGACGCGGTGACTTTTCCGCAACTCACTTGTCCTGGGAGCAAAACTCTTCCCTTTTATACTAGAGATAGCGTGATTGCTGAGAGTTTAATCAGATTTGAAGGTTTTGATTAAGAAACCCCGCGAGATTCAGATCCGAGTTGTCACGCTATTTTTTTATATCAAACTCCCTTCGGGACAATCACTATTGTGCCGGTATTAAGCAGTTTCAATGTCGGAATGTGCTTAATTGCATTTTTTTTGTTACGTCAGGAATTGTGACGTCGGGAAGGTTAAAAGTTCTGGAATTTTTTATTTTAAATTATTTATTAATTTAAATTAAAAAAAATTCTTGAAAAAAAAAATTTTATTAAAGTTCATTTTATTTATCCAAATTTTTGACAATTAAAAATTAAGTAATTAATAATTATTCTAGAAATATTACAAAGGAATAATTAATTTCTTACTGTCAATAAAATTGCTTTATTGAATAAATAATAACTGCTGATATAAAATATTTTGCGTAAAATAATTTAGCATGCCCGAAATTATTGTTTCTATTTTCGCCGAACTATATTAATTGATGTTGGGCAATAACTGTGGCTATCAACCACCATAATTGCCAAACTTTCATTTCACGGATCAAACATTTATTGTTTATTTTATTTTACATTTAATTGCCGGCGAAAAAACCGCGAAGTTTCAAAATAGACGAAATTTCGAATATATAAATAATAATGGCGGTAATTTAATATGGAAAATCGTTAAAAAGCAAACTTTTGATACGAGAGCATAAATAGCCGAAGGAAAAGTTCCCTCGGACATTTCAAATATTCATTATAAATAATTAGTTGGAAAGTTCGCTAAAAAACGGAGTTTTAAATAGGGGTGTATCAATATTAAATTGGAAATCGGTATTTATAGTTGCGAAACTTGAGGATTTTGATATATTTTCAGTTGCTGAGAGGTAATTTGTGTAAGTACTGAGATTGTTACAAAAAGTCCGGTGGATTATTAAATATTTTAATTTATAAACTATTTTTTAAAATTTAACTCATTTTATTTACAAAAATCAAGTTCTTGGTTCAAAAAAAAAATTTTTAAGGGTCAAATAAAATTTAATTGACAATGATAATAATTAATAAAGCTAATTAAATATTAAAAAATTCTTTTATCAATATCGTCCTTGATATTTATGCAAAAAGAAGGAATTTGTATCACAGCGTAGTAAAAAAAATTAACGGAGCATAAAGGCGAAAGTGTCGCTCAGTATGTGTCTGGCGTCTGGTGTCTGGTGGATTAAACCATAAAATAGTAGAGGGACAACTGCGAATTTCAGCTGATTTACGAGGTAGGCCAGCCGTCGTTAACCGGTCAAGCCCGCGAGGGAATAGTTTGCCAGAAAGGCGTTACCTGGCAAGTTACTTACAACCTCAGAGCCGTACATTTTTGCCCTGGTGTATATTATAAAAATAATAAATAAATAAATACTATCATTATAATTATTATTATTTTGAGTAAGATGCAACCGATAGAAGGGAGTACCAAGAAAAGTGTAGATAATTTTTTCATGAGCTCGTAGAAAAGTCGTTGGGGTGTATTACTGAAATTCATTTTTGTTTTATTTATTTTCTCCCGCAGCTCTGGTTGTCCCTCATCCCTTGGCTTTTTCAGTGCACATATCACTGTGTATGCGATGTTGCTTTTTATTTAAAAGTTTAAACTTTTTTAACACTAGACATTTTAAGAGCGATTATATTTACGAGGTTCGTGCGTACTGTCACTATCTGTGACGTGATATTGCGGTTGTCAGACAGAGGGTTGCTGCGTGATTGCAGACTTGATGGGTAATAAAAGGAGAAAAAAAGTAAATAACTCGCGAAGGGGAGGTCGGAAGGAAGAGGGAGAATTAAGCGGAATAGGTGGGGTGAATGAGGATGAGAAGGACGTGAAAATGAGTATGGATACGGGAAAGGGGATGATAAAAATGGAGCTTATAAAGAAGGTGAATGACAAACAATGGGACGGGGATGGGCAGGATAGTCCGATTGCGCGACAATAAGAATGAAACGTCGCCGTTGAGCCAGGAGAGGGGCGGAGAGTTGTTTTGTTTATTCTCCGTTTACTCCACTCGGGTTTATTCACTTTTTATCTGTGGCAGGGACTCAATAGGCTGCCAGACGGGCTGTCCGTCGCGACGATAATGTTTTTCTAAAGAAGCCGTTTTTTGAATAAATATTTTCGGTTAGTTATTCATTTCTGTTTTTTCAGAGGATTTCAGAGCTGGATTCGTTAGATCGTGAAAGAGAAAAAGAGAGAGAGACTTTTAAGTAGTATAAATAGATTAAAAATGGTATTTATTTAATTTTTAATAAGTGGAAGCTCGTTTGATCGCGACGAAGCTGATTAAGTTTTGATTGATCGAATTAAACCAGTTGGGAATTTAATACCTGGGAACCTTTGAGCGAAGGATAGGTATTTGAAGCCCCTCACAGCTTAGAAATAAATAACTCCTCTGAGGACTCATCAGCTAACTTTTGGCCCCGCTGATTAACTTATCAACCGTGGATGAATTCACCTCCAACAGATCCCTCATTTTTTGTATCGGTCTGTCTCGTCATTTTAGTTTTAAAGAATACAGATTAATTATTATTACTAACTAGCAATACACCAAAAGACTTGATTGATAATTATTTATTGACAATCAAAAAACCTCAAGAGTGTTAATATTAATAAATAATTACGAAAAGTAACTAGGCGTTTGTTCTGGTACTTTAAGAGTTCATAACTGATACTATAAATAATCTATCACACACTTTCAAAGCTCGTCGCTTACGAAACCAAAGTTCTGACGGCTAATAAGCTTTTAGCTTACCAACTTTTATTCATTTTCTTTAATAAATTTTAAATCACCCGCAATAATTTACTTAAATCCCTCGTATTTATTTTTCCACGCGTTACTCCTTTGGAATAATCAATGGACGAATCGAAGAGACTAAAAGCCGGGCTCAAAAACCTCCTGATTTTTTATCGGTAATTCATAATTGAAGTCTTCTCGTTCAATTATACAAAAATGTTTTAAAAATTACCGGTTAGTCGATCAATTGCCTCGACACCTACAATTAACACACTAAATAAACTAACCGGTATTGATTCGGGATAAATTATTTATCAAATTCGACAGTCCAAAGTCCCAAAGTTTGCTCTATTTTCCATCCAATCATTTATTTTATACAGTTACAAGTTATTAAAATCTAATAAATAAAATCCGAGCAACTCTAATTATATCAAGCGAAATATTTAAAAAAAAAAATTTAAATCCACTTTTCTTGAACACAAGTCGAAGCTTTCTTACAGCGCTTTAATTGATAATTTTAATTTACTGCTAGCAAAGTTTAATAAAATAACAAGATATTATTAAGCTGCTGAGTTTATTAAGATTTATATTAATAAAATAATAAAGATTTCCGTGCTAATTAAATTGACACTTTGCAGTTAATTAAGTGAACAAAAGAGTCAAAACATCTAAATAATTTCAAAAATTTTAATTAAGCGAATCGATCATTTTTATGGACAATCCATCTCTTATTATTGTTTATTAATAATAGAAAAGTAACAGGAGCGGTGTCTGATCAAAGACAGACTCTGACTACTGAAATAAAATAAATTATCCCCGGACAGAGATAAGACAGAAGCTGATTAAAACAAGACGGTACACAATCTTATTCCAAGCTAAATGACAATACGGCTGAGGGGCGATGAATTAAGACATTACTAAAGGTCAAAGGAGTGGAATGAAGATTCCCGAACAAAAGCCAGCACGGAAGGAAGGAAGGATGCAGATTAATGAGAATTAACGTTAATTGCTCCCGAGGAATCGGGTAGTCGAGGACTGAGTGAAATACTTGGACAAGCAAATTTCGGTGCTGTACGCGTACACACCACAATGGATTATCCACCTGGCTTTGAATACTTATTTCGAGTCAACAAACAGCTGAATTATTTAAATTATCGTCGGGTGTAATTTCCCTCGGATTTAAATAAATGCTCTTTTAATCGGGGATATCAAAAAGTTTTCCTTGCTCCTTCAATTGCTGTCATTAATAATTGATAATTTAAATTTATTTTAATCGCTTATTTTAATTAATTCCGTCATTCAATTAAATAATAAATGAATTCGATATTCTAAGGTACTTCTTGTCTCAATTCTTGATGCTGGCTTTAATTATTTATAGGACGAGTTTGATTACTCATTTCTGGAGTTTCGGTCACTGGGTCACCCGAGAATTATTTATGAGATCAATTATAAAATTAGCTGATGTAATGCTGGAGAAAATCCGTATTCGATTAATAATTTAGTTATCTTAATTTTACTCTCAGTCTGGTAGAAAATTGTGTCACTCTTATATCTTATTCGCTGATTTTATTTAAATTTAGATAAATTAACTACTAATCCACAAGAGACTAAAATATCTGTTATTTCATGTAATTTTTGAGAACTTAACTTACTTTAAAATCTAAATTTATACATTTCAAAATAAACTTCAGTATTGTCAGTTCACAAAGTTATCAAATTTCCAATCAAAATTAAAATCAATTCCGTCAAACAGCGAGATAAAATTAGTAATTAAAATTGTCAAGTGACACTAGTAAATGTCTTGTCATTAAATAATCGACATTACGTCAAATAATTCACCCGTTTTTAATAATAAAATTTAACCTAATTAATACGAAACTTTATAAATAAAATTCAAGCTTGCATTATTTTTAATTTTATCAATATTGAGACTTCGATTTTTTTGCTCGTAGAATTTTGTCATTTATTTGTGGCTTTAGAACCAGCTCAATCATTGAGTGTCTGGTGAATTACAATTTTTATTTTAGAGAAAACAAAATAAAAAATTTATTTCGGTTTTTTTCTATTCGAAGGTTCATTCATTTATTTAGTGATTTATGGTACAGCTTCATTAAATTATTCTCTACTGTGTTGTTGAATAATAATTTTTTTAGCTTTTTTGAAAATGTTTTTTCATACATTCGTGATTTCAATATCTGAATTTTTTTTTTCACTGATAAAAAAAAATTATTAGCTGTTGATAAATAAATTTATTTACTTGTTTGTGATTTATCTATCGATTTAAAAATAATTTAAAAAATTAAAAAAATTACTAACATCGCAAGCTCCATAAATCAAAAATTAAAAATATCTGATTGAAAAATCCCAACACATTCCAAACCACAGCATCGTTAAATCGATGCCTAATAAGCTAAGCGCTAAAAAATGTAATCATCCCTCATCCAGGAATGCAAAAACTGTTGGTAGCACACACACTGACGTGCCTCAAACTGAGCTGAGCATATTTCAGTGGTAACGCATGCCGACGCCTGCATTACCTCTCCTCGGAATTCAACCAAGCCATTTAGCCCTGCTCCTACAGCGGTGTAATTCCGAAAGTTAACCATCGCTTCCGCATTAAAACACCCGGATAACTGGAAAAATCCACAATTATGCCGGAGCATCTCGAATAATTAACACCAGGCATATCTGCCTCGACAAACGCGGACAAAATAATTAAATAAACTCTCGCTCGCTCTTACACACATATCCAAAAATAATCTATTTGCACATAATACAGAAAAAGCTCGAGTATAAACACCGAACGCAGCCGCAAAATGTTTATGGAATAGCAAACCTCGGGAATTGGTTGATGCGAATTGTCCGAGTGATTCAACCGAAGCAAATAAAATTGTTTGTTGATTTATTTACTCTCCACACATGCATACAATTGTAAACCGAAAATTTCGCTCGTCCATGCATAGATGGTCAATAAAAAGCACAAACCAGGACAGAAATAAAATGTTTTTTTATGAATTGACTTGATTGGACATCAAATCGACTTTGTCGCAAGTTACCTTCAAAGAGTTACCTCGCTCAATAACACAGATTACAGATCGAAGCCGAGGCTCATCCATCACAGGTCAGACCGCTAACCTCTCATTTTCAAAAATCCATCCCTTTACCCGTTCAAACTGCCTTCTTTTTTCTTTCCCTCCGCCTTCTATTGCACGTACACACACACACACACACACATGCATTTGAATTCGAATCGTCAAAGGCAAAGTCAGAGACGTAGACGTAGGCCGTCGATTTTACGGAAACTCTTCGGAAAAATCTCCATAATTTCACGAATTGCCTTTTGATGTGCAAGATGAAAGGGCTTGGGTTACATGCCAAGCGAACAAAGGTGGGAGCGAGAGCGAGAGCCGCAACAACCGCTCATTCATTTTTCCGCTGTTCCGTATGTACCAGGTAGACTAAACTGCAAACGACTTTTAACAGGATCGAGGGACTTTTCCGGGTTGTCAAGGAAAATCTACCACGAGTTGTCTTCCAGGAATCGAGCGAGTCCTTTGTCATTGTCTTTAGCTTTAGCTTTGGCGGAAAACTTCTCGGAGATTATTACCCCTTGGATGGTTATTGTCACTAGTTATGAGCAGGGAGGGCGTGTTTACGTGTTACTTCTTTGTCCTTCATGTCTAGTCACACATCAGACAAGTGTAATTACGCGGCGCAGTCTACCGAGAAGTGACACGATCTCTACGATCTGCAAGTCCCGGCTCACGGACGGGAAAACGGAGAGAGGAAATAATTTATGCATATGCATGCGAGTAAGATGTGTCGGGGCCAAGAGAAATTCAATTTTTAACTCTCTGTTGTGGCGCCCAGCTCTCTCTTTCTTTTCCCGTTTTTATTTTCCGAGCTCGCGAATGAGTGAGTAATGAAAATTCTTCCCCTAAAGGGGAGGAACAAAGCCGGAATATTAATCAAGAATGTAAAAAATAATATACATGTAGAGCAAGAGGATAAGTTTCGCAGTATTGCTTGAGGACCGCGATGCGTGTGACGAGATACAAAGGATTTATAGTGGGAGTGTATTTTATCATGTATCATGTATCGTGTATCGTGTATCGTGTCTTTGGAAAATGAACGCTTGGTGGGGCGAATAAAGGGCGCCTGGGGTTGAGGCGGCATTCAATGCACTGGGTTTAATTTCACCATGATACCGAGGGGGTGGAGACGGAGATGTGTATGTGCATAGAAGCTCCTTTCCCGACTCGTGTGGGACTGCCGCGGGGAATTCTATCGTCTTTTGTCTTAGAACAATGCACTCCTCGACACAAAAGTGACTAAGTGCCCGTAATACCTGGCATTATGAGCGCCTCTATCTCGACGGGACTTTTTTATCCCTCTCTTTGGCGCATCCAACCGGTGGAGGGCTGCTGGCTGTCGTACTCGACTCATACTGTTGCATGTGTCAATAGTCCGCTTTATATTATTTTACACAGTGTATAAAGGCTTTTCTTTTACTTTAATTCTGTCTTTTCAGTTGTAATTAATTCTAGGAGTGTTTTTAGATGAGAAAATTATTTTTTTTTAATTTGTTGGTTAATTTTTGCGATTGTTTCGCGTAAAAAATCTCTGAACGGGATTAAAAAAATTTTTTTAAGCTAGTAAGATGTAAAAAAAATTTTTTTTTCTGTAAAATTTAAATGAAAAGCTAAAAAAAAAATTACGGAAGGCTAAAAAAATTAACATTTGACATTTGTTCTTAATCGGAAGGTTCATTGTATGAATTTGAACGACCGAGTTTTTAAAAAAGTTTTGTCTGCAAAGTTTTTAATGAAAGTTAATTATTGATGGCATATAATTGGCCTGTTGACAAATTTCAGATCATATAATAAATAATTAATGACAGTGACGAAATTTTTTGTTTAAAATAATATTCAAAAACTGAAAAAAAATATTCCTTAAAATAATTAACCATCGTCATATTCACCGAAATTTTAATAACACCGCTGCACCATGGTAGTAGCAGCGTCCATTAGATAATTAATAGCAATAATTAATGCTAATTATCCTGAGGGAAAAATGTTATTTTTACCTTCTAAGATGAATTGAGTATTAGAATTATCCGAAGGAACACGAGTACCAGCTGCTGCCAGAAATGCTGCGGTAATTAATTGGCTCATTGATTATCAAATTTTTTTATTCCCTCAGCTCAGCTCGTCCATTTTATTTGAACTCATTGGTGCTCAAATGAAGCGAGTAGCGCTGTGCCACACACTCTGGTACTACTACAGCAGCCGGTCGTTTAGTTAGCGCCATCGATGGTAATTTGTAAGCCTGAATGAGAGTATGTGTAACAACTACGCGGCTCGTTTGGAATTGATACAACCCAGGTTAGCCACGCTCGGCTTACCGAGCTCTGTGATCTATTACTCCATGCATTAACCGACACATGCTTTGCATGCTGCTCCGACGATGCTTTATATTTTTACTACATTTCGTTTTAATGAAATTCGTTGATGCTTTACTTATTTTTATCAAACTTTACATTTAATTAATTTCATAAATAAATTTTTATAAATGATCAACTTTCATATATGGCTTTAAACGTCTGATTTGATCATATACACCCGATTAAATAAAAAAAATTAGAACTCAACTTTCTAGTAGCGAGAAAATTCAACGACAATTCGCCATCTGTTGGAATTTTTCAACACTTTCGCATATATTTTTGACATGTATATTTTTCCATGCGAGGCTACAACAATAAAAAAATTTTAAATGGCCAATTCGATTCAAATATGCTTACATATGATCTAACATAACAAATTTTTATGCCAGGCTCTAAATATGAGCAAATTAGAACATTCATAAACATGTAAAATTTCCTGGTATGGTCAAAAACATTTATATATTTTTGAACGGAATTTATCCACGCTAAATTACATTGCATCATATTATATTCATACAAAAGCTGCTTCCATTTCATACCGCCTCAATTTCAGTTTAATTTTAATCAGTTAATTATTTTGTTTGCATTTACAAATTCCCACAAACATCTGCTGCAAATACCAGCATCACAATGTAATAATGGGCATTCGAAGTTAATTTCATTATTCTGACAGACTACAAAGTCTACAATAATTTTGCAAAGTAGTATCAAAATACTTCTTATACTATTATATAATGCAAACGGTAAAAGCGAAGCGAAATAACTTTGGTTGTATTATTCTGAACTTATTTCTTTGCTCACCGAGTAGATGGTATTTCACTGGATTTATTCACCAGGACTTATTGACTCGTCCCAACGTCGGTTAATTTCCGGGATGCCACGGTTAAAGTTATCGAAATCCCGTTCATCGAAAATCCTTTTATTCGGATTTGAATATCCGTTTAGTACAGAAATATATGTTTATCTTTTTTTACTTTTTATTCTAACATCACACACCTTCAAATAAAAACTGACACATACATTTTTTTAATTTTATACTTTGTACATATTTAATTTAATTATCTTTCATTAATTTAGCGTGCATTAATAATTATTATTTTAATAATTTTTTCCATTGTACCTCGGGACAATTATAAAGAAACAAAGGTCAATCATTGTTCCTATTTTACGACTGAAAACCAAGCGACCGTAAAAGTGAGCTATTATTTTTATTGAGTGACCTTTTGTGACTTTTATTCGCAAATTAAAATTTTATTACCTTGAAAAACATGAAAAGTAACTAATATTCAATATAGTTCAATATCAGCTCAATAAAAAATCTTCACGATTTAAATAAAAATTCAAAAAGTAAAATAGTTAAAATTGAAAAATTATTAGAATTTGTTTGATTAATTTTTATATTAAATTCAACAAAAAACAATTTTAATATCGACATGAAAACTCTTTAAAAATTCAAATAAATAACTTAAAAAAAATAATCGAAAAAAGTTTTCTAAATTACCACAAATTTTTCATTTTTCAACTCAATTTATTAAAAACTCAAACAATTATCGACTATAAAAATTTCAGCAATTTCGAATGTTTTCACCCAATAAATTTATTTTCTCATTACTTATTTAAAAATTAATTACTTTAAAATTATTGCCGCCCATAAATAATCCAGCACCTGGTATTTGAATAATTGACCCTTAAATACTACCGGGTCGATCGATTTCAAAAAGTCAACTGTGAAAATACCGGAATTATTAACGGAAAAAGTAATGAGTCGATTATCGGGTGAGTTGATTATTGAGAGGCGAAAATAGTTGAAAAATAATTGAAAATAAAATAAGAATTCTTATTCCCGTCGGTTTAATTGAAGTTTTTATCTGAGCGCGGAGGAAAATTCTGGCCGGGGAGGTGTAACGCCAAAGAAAGAAAGTCGAGGAATAAGTTCGATTAACGGCTTTGTGAATTACATGTTCCAGGAGATTTCCCGAGGATTTCTTATGGCATGCTCGGGTAGTAATGAAGGTAACAAATACTCTGCCTTTCTGGTTGTCTTCTATTCTCCACTTCTATATATAATCTCACTTACTCTTGGCTCACATCCTCGTCAACGGCGGTCTCTATTCAACTTCCGAGTCCCGGTTACTTTTTATCGATCATTAGCGAATAGAAACTATTATCAGGGCTCTGGAATCTATTTATGCTCCAATTCAATTTAATAGATTGTAATATAAGAATAATCAGAGTAATAACTGATAATTGACAACTGATAACTGGGTTTGTGTTTTAAATTGCCGGCTCGAGTATTTTAAAATAGAATCTTTGATTACGCGGAATTGTTGTAAGAAAATGAGAAAATAACGGACAGAGAAATGATATTTTCCGAGGACGAATATGGATGTTAATTATTACTTAGTATTTTTTTTTTTTTTGCAACGACTTCCGCATATTAAAATGTACTTTTATATGAGCTCATTCCATATACGGAATTTAATAATCTATTTGATGTGAATGCTGGAGTAATTTTTTGTTCTTTGGATTTCTAATTACTCTGTGAGTTAAGTGCTTTTTTAACAGTGCACTTTTTTAATTATTATGCTCTGACTATTCTCAGGAAGCCTGGGCAATATGAAGCATCATTTTGGCTGGAAATTTTTTCACAGAGAACAGAAGTAGGAACTTGTAGATTATTTTTTGCTAAAAAATTTACACAATAGATTTTATTTTTAATCGATAGTATGATTTTAATTAAATTTGTATAATTAATTTTATTTCATCAAACATAGTAATGTCAATAATTTATGAAATAAAAATTTATCAACAAGACTAAGAATTAATTTTTGGAAACATATAATCAATATTTACAAATAAATTATTTTTAATTAATTTTTTAAAAAATAAAATAAATCTTCTCGTCGTAGAAAAAAAATTAAAAATTCACGGGAAATTTTTAACAGTATAAAATGAATAATTATTAATGATAATTAAGGGTTGAATTTGAAAGTACCGCACACGCTTAAGCTTCGCGCCTGAGGTGTGCAATTATTTACTCAAGAGATAATCTATTCCTTTAATATTTGTCCGCGGTAATATCAAATATTAATAAGGCATACATAATGCATAGCGTTAACAAGAGTGTGCATAGCAAGTGATTGTACAATTATCTTATTATTAACGTAAATAATTAAATAAAGGAACCACAAAGCATACATTACACGAGAGTAAAACGGAATGACTGGGCACTCTGAAAGTCCAAGTAAATTTAATTTGTAGCTCGTGTCAAATATTACCAGCCAGCCAGCCGGTCATTAAACATTTCCGTGACACGTCGGCCCTAATGAAATTGTGTTCGTTCCATTGATACTAATACTAATAATTTATCTTTCTGAATTCTCGATAAAATAATTCCTCAAGTAATACAGATAATAATATTAGTTTGAGCGGAGTAAAGGGAGAAGGCCAAAAGAACAATGAAAGGAAAATAAAAGTAGAATGAGGAAAAAGTCACGGGGGAAAAAGTCTCTGGAATCTGAAATAAAAAAATAAAAGTAAAGACGTATTAGAGGATGGTTTCGAAGTGCACACAAAGCCGGAGGTACCGTACTGCTACGGAGACAAAGAGACGTACGTCGACGGTGAATTAAGGAGGAACTTCCCCGCGAATTAGAGAAAAGTATACCTACGCCGACTGGTTCTACGATCAGAAGCAAGTTCTCTGTTAATCTCCTGGAAAACCCCAGGGACTCTTAGCTCCGAGAAGTCTCCTTTTCTGACTACTTTTCTCCTCTTTATTTTATTTTCCTTCTAAGGTCCTTTTTTCCCCTTTTTTCATAGGAGCTTCTCCATTCGCACGGACCTTTTTATTGCCCATTCTCTCAATTTATGTCTTGTTGTTTCACTTTTTCGGGGCTTTCTTACTGCCGGTTAACGTTGATCAAAATCACTTTTCGAATTTGTAAGCTATCAAACGTCTAATTTATTTATTGCCGTCTTTGGTTCATTCTACTTTTATTTTACTTTTTTACTACTTGTCATTCGCTTTTTTCGTTAGTAAAAAAAAAAAAAAAAAAACAATAATTCATTTATTTTTTAAATAGTATTTATTTATTATAATTCAGTATTTTTTATGCATATAAAAAAAAAAAAAATTCTCAATTAAAAACTTTTCCCTCACATGTCGAAATTCCCGAGACAATTATCCCAGCTAACCTCTATCAAAAGTCTAATAAACCAAAAATATAGCTTACACTTCTCCACTAATGTCCATCTCTAGTTTTCTCAAGCTCATAAAGCTCATGACGTATATACATGACACAAATATATGTATATATGTAATACTCTCCACATTCTGACAGTGGTCTTTAATCAATTATGCAAAACACCGAGCACAGGGGCTTCTCTGGTGGCAGCCGCGGAATATCCGTAAGGTGAGTGAAGAGGATTCTCACCTTACAATCCCCTTTGTGATGGAATTTCTCAGCAGCATTACTCTCCTCTGCTATCGTTCCTTTTCTCCTTTTCCTCAAGCTTGAGCTTTAACTAAAAATGGAGTAGAGTTATTTCGCCGAGGACGTACGACTTGACTCAGCTGTCGTTTGGTTGTTTATTAAAACTTTAAAATTAATTCGCGTTACGTGCGCATCCGTTTGTTCTTTTTGTCACGTTCTTTATTATTTATTATCCTCTTCCACGGCTGCCCGCCCTTAATCCCCTCGTCGCTGAAACTACCATACAGCATCCCGTACTTTATGTATAGAACACAACACCAAGACAAAACATCTAGAGAATTTCTGTTGGTGTTAAAACAGAGACCAGCTCCGGCATTTATTTTATCCAGAATTTTCATTTAATTTAAACGCCCAGTGTCTCCACCCACGGCGTATTTATTCTTATGAATATATGCTCCCGGACCGGTAAGATATATTTATTAGTGTGTGTAAGTGTTTAAACCGCAATAGCTTAAATGCCTACTTTGGATCCCCGCGAAAACCCCTTTAGCCAGGCATCCACGTCTAGTATCCTTCCACACACTCTCACTAACAAACGCGAGCTTATGTACTTCATGTGTTACTGCTATAGAGCTCAAGTAGTTGCGGGTTCTCAACCGAGTTATACCTATCTACCGCACTTATCGCGAAAGTTCGGTTACAAGATTATCGCCGGAGGGTTCAGACCAGATTTATAACTCAAAAAATGGGGTGTAGAGTCGCGCGTGCTGTTACAGAATGTATAAACAAGTACTTATTCATTTATTTATTTATTTATTTGGATAAGAGGGCGTAAGTAATGGCTTTCTCGGTTTGATATTTCTTTTTTTGGACTTGTATTGGGAAATATTAAACTTTCGGTGGAATCAAGGGCACTTCAGACTCCGATTGAATTGAACTTTATTCAATAGAGACATTTATTAAAGTGCAACTAAGACTTTCTGTCATTTATTTTTATTTAAACGCGAGCTTGAAAAATATTAAATTTACTATTATTATTATTTCAATGAATTAAAAAAAAAATTAATTGATTTCGAAAATGCCTCTGTTCTAAATCGTTCACTGCATACACATTTATTTATTTATTTATCCACGAATGAGCGAAGAAGAAGAAGAAGAAGAAGAAGATAAACAAGTTCGAGATTACGAGAACATTAGAATCATTCACGGGCACCATTTCTCACGGAAAGTACTTGAAAAAAAAAAAAAAAAAGAAGACCGGTGAATGGTGAACGAAAATGAGTGGAGGTTACAGGGAAGTAAATATACCGCGAGTTATTTATTGCTACTCGACTTCCCGATACTGCTGGACTGGTAGCAAGTGACGGCTCGACTCCGACTTCGCTAGATACGATAGTCGTCTGACACTGATTTATTACCTTACTTAACTCGAATTTATTAAAGTATACTTAAGATGTATGAAGATCCGCCAAGTAGCTCACTATCTTCGGATCTTCATAAAAATTTAACGCTTACATTATCTCACGTTCGGACATAGATGTAATATAATAAAATCCACGAAATACAAACATCAACATCAGACGTCACATTAAATTCACTGTTAAAAAATCATTTCTATCAATCCCTGATATTTAAAAAGAAAATTAAAATTTTTTTTTTTTTTAAATAAAATCCCTATAAATTCTACAAAATGCATTTGTTAAGCAAATTACAGAACCAATATTACTGCAGTTTTTGAAAATTAATTTCTTATTCTAGATATAACTTTATATTTCATATTTAATACGTCCAAAATATGATGCAAATCAGTCAAAAGCTGATTCATAAATTTTTTATCTCCACTAAGCTTCAAACACAAGCACTCTTGATTTTAATTTGATTAAATATTCACGATAATTAATATTGCACTGGTTCTAATAGCAAGTCATGTGGGTCACGTAGTGAATAATGTATCATTTACTTTACTGCTGTGTGAATATTAAAAACTTTTAATTTTCGGACATTGATTTTTTCGTTTGATAATATAAAGGTGATAAAAAGTTATTACTGAATCCAAATGTGGTAAAAAAAAAAAATTACTTTTAATTAAATTTATAATAAATGTCAAAAAATCAAAAATCTTTCTTAATAATAATTTTTAATTTAATAAAAAATTTTTTCACGAGATAATATTAATCTCGAAATTTTTCTGATAAGACACAATCACAAATAGTAATTACAATCACAGACCTCGGAAAGAATCTCTGGCAGTAATTGTGGTTCCTTATTGTCAGGACTAACGGCTAGGTTATTTATCTAGCAGCTTGATCATCCTTTTTAGAGGTAGATACTTTTGTGCAGCTCGGAAGTATTTTTCTTGGTACTTGCGTTACTTTCAGTCTGTCATATGCCCCTTTATTCCCGGTATTACGATCTATGTACATAAATATATGAGGAGCAGAAAACGATTTATAATGGAGGTTCTATTCGGTGGAAACAGAAATGCATCTTCCATTTTAACCTCTCGTACTCCTGCCATGCGAAATGTCATTTATTCTCTTCTATTCTTACAAGTATTTTTGGAGTTTTCCGGGGCAACTGAAATAAGCGATACGGATATTCATGTTTGATTCATTATTCTTTAATTTTATCCAGAAACAGCGATGTCAACTACCTGGAAAAAAGTTAATTCGATTGAATTTTACTTGAAAACAATACAAGCTTGTGAATAATAAATGGATTTTTTTATGAGTAGAGACAGATAATTTAATCAGTTATTTTTGTCGGAATAAATTAACTCGATAAGTGAATTTTTAGTCCAACAATATCTGGAGTATGTAATATTAAATTTTTTATGATATTTTCAAGTAAAATCTCTCTACAAAATTAATTTAAAATTTTTATAGAGATCGTAGAATTATTATTGAATTTTTTTTTTATTGTTGTAATTCGATAAATTATTTCCCATAAATAAAATTCGCGATGAAATAAAATGTTACGCGAAATATAATATTTTAATGAATTGTGAGTTTTTGTTTACCGACCCAATAAAAGTCTCGTGTAAATAAATCATAAGCGTGATTTGCGTTAAAAATGTAATCCAGCTGTATTGAGTGTGTCAGTAAACATAATTTGATAAATATTATATTTTTCATATTAATATCATTGTGAGAGAAAAATTTTCCATAAAAAAAAAAAAAAAAAAAAAAAAAAAAAAAAAATAAAATCTAGGATGAACGTGCATAAATATTCACAATCACTAAAAAAAAAAAATAAATACAGAGTATTTAAAAAATTCATATTTCAATTTAACGTAATAAATAGGAGTACTCAACAAACATGTTATTAAATTAACAAGATAATTGGTATGAAAAAATATTTATTTTTCAGTTAATTCAATTTAATCATAAATGAAATTAAAACATTTTTTTGTAACTTTTATCCGGCAAAAAAATAAGGAATTAATTTTTTTTTGTTATTTTTTAAACATTTAAAAAAAATTTTTTTCTCACAAATAAATCAATAAAGTCCCTCTAAATATTATCACCGAACTGCTTAAAATAAATAATCTTCAGTGTTCTCAGCTGGCAGCCTCTCGCGCAAAAACCAGAGCAACCGCGGCGCAAATAAACATAAATACCTAAACAGGTAAGGACCATTGACCCACAAAGCATTGCTGGCTTAAGCAAGTGAGCACACAAGCAGAACCGGAAGCCAATGTTTACGCAGATGATCCACAGTATCCGCGGAATGTGTAAACTTGATGCAGGTTTTACGTGTCACCCGAAACTTTAACGCTCTTACCCACACAACCACCGTACAATACCACCACCAGTCTCGCAGGAGCATATCACATATATCCTTGACTATGCAGGAGCAAAACTGGTCCCCGTGGTCGCTCCAGTGCGCCTGCGCCCAGGTGAACATACCGTGTGTGTAAAACAGCGCGAAGAGGAGCTTTCGTAGTCGGCATCGGCCACTCGCGACGTAAACTCTCCCTCCCAAGTCTCTGTGCCACGTGCTCGCGAAATCCGCGAGTCCTCCGATCTCATTATTAATATTCGCGATAAATAATTAATTAAATTATTTTTTTTTTTGTGGTAAAAATGTGGTAAAATTGTGAGCTTAAATAATTTTTGTGCTGTTTAATTTTAATGAGTGATTTTTAATTTATTATTTGTGGTTATTATTATTAATTAATTAAAAAATTATAATGGTTTAATAAAATGAAGAGTTAGTGAATACAATTTAGAAGAACAAAGGGGATTTAACGCGTTGAATAGAAGTGTGTCATTAACAAGTTAATGGATCATTACAAACGAGAATTAGTGTTGAGCTTAATCCACCTGTAAGTTTAAATGCAACGATAAAATGGATAATATTACGATTATGACGTCGCTATTTAGAATGATACAAATGAGAGTGGCAAGTATCTTTTACGCAGCCCATTGGTTTTACTGCGTTCACTCTACAGTGGAATTTGCATAATACACATTCAGATAACTCATACATTTACGCACGATATAATATAAGGATAAATGTGGATGAGTATGTGGATGTGTATGTGTATATAAATTTAAATAAAACGAAATGGTACCGGGAAACTCGCAACAAGTTGCATTGAGAGTCTCCTCCGACGGTTTAGTAGGTTTTACAACATGGGATTTAACGTATGTCATTTCGCGCTTCGATTCACCTATTATATTTTTCCGTTCGTTTCCGCGAGTACGGATGCACGTGAATGTATTAACGTAAGAGGAGGAGGAAGAGGAGTAGGAGTACTTTATAATAGATGTATCATGTATGCCTGGGTTATTAGCTATTTATTTGTCAAGTATCTTTTTAGTATTTTCCGCTTCAATTCCTCCTTTCGGATAGAATATTGTGAATAGCAAGCTACTTATGTGTGCCAGCCATTTGTATACACTACTCTATGTATTTGGATAATTTATTAGTTTGTCTGTGGGTATGCAAATTGCTTCTTCACGGTACACTATCAATGTATATCTTTCGAGCGTCCTAGTTCGGAAAATTTTTAAAGTTTATTGCGCAAACAAAACTATTGTAACGTCAGCGTCTGGTGTAATTAATTGTTTATTGCGGTTAATTTCATTTTATAAGGGTTTAATAATTACTGATTTATAAATTTATAATTTTCAATTTAAATTAAAAATATTAATTCAAAGATTTTTTTTTATTTTTTAACAGTTAATTAATATTTATTTAGACCCTCAAATAAAAAGGAAATTTTAAAATTCTATTTGGAAAATTTTTTATTATATAATAAATAAGATAAATTAATAATTTTTTGTTTATAAAAATAATTAACAAATAAAATAATAAATAAAAACTGCTATAATGATGATTTATAAAAATTTTTTTTAATAGTGTAAATTATTATTGTAATATTGGAAACTCGAAAAAATTAAATCTTTATTTATTAACTGTTAATAAATGTTTGTTAGCTGTAAATAAATATATTTTTCGTTCTAAAAAATATTTATTAAAAGTTAAAAAATAATCACTTTTACGCAATAAATAATCAAAACTTTTTTTTAATAAATAAATTAAAAAAAAAAAAATTAGAATTAAAATTTTTAGAGAATTGTTAACATTGAAAAATTGGCATTCGCGTAAAAAATATTTCCAATCGATCGAAGAAATAGAATCGTCGGAAAATAATGAATAATTTAAAAGCAAAAAAAAAATCTAAAATAGAGATCGTTATGCAAAAACGATCACACTCGTGGTCTCTAGATAACGGTAGAGGTGTAACTCAATGTAGTCATTAAATTTAATTGACAGTGGAATAACAATGTGACAGCAATTAAGTTGTACAACCCCTCGGACAGGGGGTGTGTTTCAGCGGTGAATTGGGGAGTTAGCTGGCCTACTGCGCTACACTACAGCTCGGTACCTACACCGATAATCGAGGGACACGTTTAATCAAATTGACACGAGCAAACTCTTTCATCAAACTGAGAACAAATTCCAGGCCATTTCACCAATAACAGTTATTGAATTACCGGGACCATCGCATCTTATTAAGAGGATTACCAAGTCACCTACTGCCTGCTGCTGGTTATCTGGTTAACTGTGATGGGACCAAGTGTCGGAGGCCCAAAGTCCGGCATACCTTCGCGCCGAGCAGACTGTGCAATCATTGACGTTTATGATTGAGGCGAGGAAAGTTGTAACAAGACCGAAATTGCCGGATCGTGATAAATTCTGCCGACGAAGGAGGGATTTATTGGAGCGACACCACGCGGAAGGAAGATACCCTGGAACCTCCGGCGATGGATTTGGTTCTGCTTCTACTTTTACTCCTGCTCAGGCGAGAGGGTAAGTCACGTATTCTCCTGCCTGCCAAACCAAACAACCTTTGTTCAACCGCTTAATTTTAATAAAACACCCTTTTCTTCTGCTAATTTGTTGTGTCAATCAAACTGATCAAACAGTTTTCTTCCTTCGGGCTATGAGAATCCGAGGGTTCGAAAAATGTTGCCAATTTGATAAATATATTTTTACGGTTAATTTTTCTCCCTTTTGGTTCGTTATGTAGAGGGTGTAATAATAATAATAATAATAATAATAATTTTTATAATTTTTGAGGGCTTATTAGAGTAAAAATTTTCGATCTTATTAATGTGATTTTTACTATTAATAAAAATTTATTCAATGATAAATTAGTCGGAAAAAAAAAATTATTATAAGAATTTAACCAACAAATCTTTAAAAATAAAAAATACTGACTTCTTTTGAAGAAAGTAATAACTTAGCAACAATAAGCCGAAACGAATATAAATTAACAGTGTTAGTGTAACACAAAAGCAAAACAACGGATCGTAAATAATCCGTGGACTGAGAAAACACCAGCAGACTCGTAAACTTGAGCCCAAAATTAACAAACTTAGGTTTAGGTCGAGCATTAAGTATTATATAGAGATGTCGAGATATATAGCACAGTTATTCCCGTATCTTCTGAGGAATAGCACTAACTTTTCCGTGGTCTCCCGAGATTCCACTGACTTTGATATTCTCAATTTCAAAGCCGTGCCTCCGGCTATTTTCCCAGTACTTTAATACGTTTTGAATTTATGTTATATATTATTAGGCATTTAAAATCCAAATCCGCAGGAAAGAATCCTGCCCGAGTAAACTCATTCAGTATTTATTATTTCTTAGCATTACTTACACACCAAAAAAATCAACTGTAAATAATTACAAAAAAATTTTGAGATTGTTCCAATGTCTGAATTAATTTTTTTAATCATTAAAAATTTTTAAATACTTTATAATTAATTTTTTTTTTTGCGCGTTTATTATTCGTTTATTAATAACGAACAATTTTTGTTTTATAAATATAAATATAAATATATATCGACAATATTAGTAAAAATAAATTCTCGATAAACTCAAACTCGTACCGATAAAATAGTAAACTACTATTCGGTGAATGAGTTTTGCATAAATGAATAAAATTTATATTTGTAAGCACGACTGAGATCGAGTAAAGACTATCGGAAAAATCGGGAACGTCAATTGGTCAGTTAAATTACCCCAATATTTATTTATTTACATTTAAATTTACATTTGTGTTTCTGTATCTGTTTATTTTAAATTTAAATACATTTTTTATGCATGCATACGTTGACTCTCCTAAATAGAGATTCAATTTAGTGTCTATTCATTCTCGTAACTTGTTGACTTGAAAAGGAGAATAGACTTGAAAAAAAAAAAAAAAAAATTATTCAACGTTTACGAGATTTATTGAATTTCCACTTGAACTTTCCAACTTTAGAATTCTGGCAAAAAATTTAAGGAGCAAAGTAAAGGAAGAGAAAAGAGGAAAGAGAGACAAGTTGCCTTTTTAACAAAAAGTAAATTTTCACCATCGTTTGGTAAAATTTAACTTTGTGTGAGTGTGTGTGTGTGTGTGTGCTCAAGTGCAAGTCCTGTGTTACGGCTATGTCGGCGCACTACTGGGCTCCGAGCACGATGAAGATAAAACAGAATAATTATAGAGCCTATCGGGATTGTGAGCGGGGTAAATTTAGTCGAAACACGCGAGAATGTTAAACAGTGTACTGATTAAGTGCAAGATGAGAAAGTTAAAAATTATTTTTTTTTTTCGGGGGAAAAATATCGCAAACAGGGAATTCAATTATCTGTAAGGGTGTTTTTAAAATGTCGATATTGCTTCCAAGTATGGGGATCAATATTAATATTTTACAAGCCTGCTTCGAGGTGATTGGGGAGGTAAACGCTGAAATTACTTTTTTTTTTTCATTAAAGTCTTGGAAATTTTTTTTAAATAAAATTTGATTTATTTATTTTTTTAAATAAATTACTTGGAAAAAATTCGTGCAAACAAAATTTTTTTTAAAATCGAATAATTCGTGCAAAATAAATTTTATCAAAACCTAGATCTCTATAAATTTAGTTCCGAAGTTGTTTGGGGAAGAAAAATAAAAAAAAAAAAAAGCTCTTAACATTGTGACATAAGTTTTAGACTGCAGAACCGATTTATCTTGGAATTTAATCAGATCTGAGTGGATTTTCGAGATACTGCACGATCAAAATTATGGGTGTGAGGAATAAGTTTCATTTGTAGATAAAAAAAATTCAAAAATAATTTTTTCCTTTCTGATAAAAAAAAGAAAATTATTTTTTCAGTAAAAAAACAATTTTAAAAAAAAGTTTCATTGGCATTAAAATTAACCATCTAACCACTAACGGAGACATAATTTGAAAAAAATATATTAAGAAATGAATAATAATAACATCAACAAAGTTTTATAACTGCTTGGCCTGAATTGCGGTGACTAACATTAAACAGAGAGTTATAAACGTGGCTGTTAATTAACTCGGCCTGTTAGAAGTGGTTACGTGTAGAAACTCGATACAAGTAATGGGCAAAGAAGTTGGACGCGCATTCAGAAAACACCCCCTCCCTCAACTCTTTCTCAAAGACTGACGCCTATTAATTATTCAATTTTTTAATTAGCGCATTCCGCTTACTCTTGCAGTACTTTGCTCGCGTTTATTAATTTTGTTTTCGGCGGAAGTTTGATTGCCTATTACAATTTGAAATGTCTACTTTTGGAGACTCCTACTCAATTAGTTTTAAAATTTTATTAAAAATTATTAATTTATTAAATTTCATTGAAAATTATCTCTACAATTTTTTAATTTATTTTTTAATTAAAATTATCAATAAAAATTCTTTTTAATCAAAGATTCGACAGGCTTTAATATTTAATTATTAAAAAAAAAAATTTTCTATTAAATTAAAAAAAAAAAAACCGGAAATTAAACCCATTTTTTCAAAGCACAAAAAAATAAACTCTAAAAAAAAAAAAAGTTAATCTTGGTAGAAACATTCTATAATACCTATAAAGCATTTAGTTCTAGCACACACCATTCACACCTTTTATTTTTTGTCCTCGATCAATGAGCTCTTGAAATATATATCGGCTTTCCGAATGCTAAAATCCATCGAGAGTCATCCACCGTTTTAAATTTACCGAGTACTTCTATTTCATCAGTTTTGTTTGTTTTTTATCAATTTTAGAGTTTTAAAACGTTCGAACACTGAAGCTGAATTTTTTTTTTTTTTTTTCCAACCTGAGATATTAAATATATTTGTACGCTACAAAGGCAGCTCAAATATAATAGAAGTAAGTGGAAAATATTTTACGAACAGGTGACATTTCGATTAGGGAAAAAAATAAATTAAATCGTACATATATTTAAGTGTACGTGCTTTGTCACAGCTCTTAAGATTTTATCGCCACCGGCGGACTATCGAGTAATGGACGTTTTATTTTTATTGTTGATTATGTACTTTATGTACAGCTGACGGATTAAATTAAATGGGTCACTTTGTCACTATTTTATATTTTAGATTTTAATAAACATGACTCAATATTTTTTACTTGCTCCTGCTGTTATTATCAGGCAGTTTGTTTTATATATTCAGAATCAATCAGGTAATAACTGGTTTATATTTTCGAGTCAAGGAGGGTGAGAAGGTTTTAGTCATGATTAATAAGAAATGAGAAAATTACTTTTTTGGGTTATGATTCAAATCAAGATAAATTAAACAAAATTTTCCGTGACGATTAAATTAAAATTTGAATTAATGGGAAATGATAACTTTTTTGAGCTCATAAATTATTCATTATTTTAACTTGGAAATTAAATTTATTATATTTATAATTACACCTTATATTTATGAGTCACACGCATAACTTTTTAATCATTTTAATTTATAATGTGAGTAATTATTATTTTATTTTTATTATATTTTTTATGTTTATTTGACAATTGTTTAGTATGATGCTTTAACTCATTAAAATAATATTTAGAATTTTTTTTTAACCATAAAATATTTTTTTTCTTAAACTTTATTAAAAATGGAATGAAAAAAAAAATTCTTTAAATATTAATTTTCTGAAAAAATCAAAATTAAAAACTTTTGTCAATATTAAAAGATTTAGAACTGATTAAAAGATTTAGTTAACTTAATTTTGAAATAAATAATTTTTTTTAATTTTCAGAATATTAAATATTCTCATAAATTTTATAAAAATTTTTTTTCATAAATTATCTAAATTTTATCCATAAAAAAAAATATTCTCAACTTTTTAACCCCCAAAAATAAAAAAGAAAAGCTTAATAAATTTCGGAAATATTTAACTTTCCCATAATTTTTCTCCAGAATAATAAAAAAAGTTTTCATTTAAACGCAAGCAAGCTGATGCATTAAAGTGCTTGATAATTAATGAGATAGTAAGAGAATTAGGTCATGAAGTTATTTCAGATACTAAATAATTATCAGAGTAAAGTGTAAGAGCAAGAGCAAGCAAAGAGTTTCTAAAAAATCGGCCTGACGCAACGGGGAAATAAATCCTTAAGGAAATGAATGACGCGTAGAATTGTAATAAATACAAGCACGCATTTACCTCGGTTATTATTATTATCATTATTGCTATTATAATAAACGTTGTAGAGTTATTGCGTGCATTTAGCTTGACACAGGCGTGGCTCGAGGAAGTCTGCGTGACGCGAAGAAACTCTCGTAGCTAAAGTGGCTGAAGGATAAGAGAGTTCATCTTGACTTGAGCGCAAAATCGATAACTAAGCACGCGAAAAAAATTTACTTTTTTAAACTTTACTTTTTATTGAACTTTACTTTTTTTCAATTGTTCACTTCCTCGGGTGTTATTGCTGCGTGACTGCTTAAACTTCCGGGAGGTTTAATTCATCGACGGAAATAGTATAAAAAAATAAAAAACATTTTTTATAATAAATGTAATGTACTGCCAAAAAAAAAATTATTTAATTAATTAAAAGTGAAGAGTCGAGAGTTTGTTTGAGTGAATTAAGTTATTCTTTTTTTTTTTTTTTTTTTGTATTTTTAATAATTAAATTCCAAGCATAGCAGTTGATTAAGTAAAAAATTTCTTGCTTGGAATTACGGCGTATTATACTGACATCTTCCGTTGATTTTATTCACCTACTCGAGATTCAATTCACGGAAAAAAAAAAAAAAAAAAAAAAAATTTGTAAATTATAAAATATTAAATTTTGCTAATTGAATTTTAAGTATTTTTTAATCAATCGTTGACTTTATTTTCAGTTGATTAAATTGATGATTTAGTTTTTCCCGAGTTTATTATTCATGAGATTTCCGATGAAATTTAATTATATTATAACTACGACTCTCTGACACTCTGTATAAATACGAAAATTATCCGAGAAATAATTGAAGTCAATCATCAAAAATTCACTAATTAAATGAAATTCGTTTAATTTAATTAATTACTTGTTTTTATAGGGAGTTAAATAAAGGGCGAGTATTGTAAGGCTAAAACTTTTCTGATACAAAATAGCCAGGGCTAGAGTTGTGAATAAAAATGGAGAAAGTCAGATTTAAAATATTTTTAATCACAGTTTTTCTTTTTATTTATAAAGTCCGATTGAGCCATTAGTTTTTTACATTAATTACTAGCCGACTCGTAGAAATATTTTGTGGAATATAATGAATTTTTATATTACAATAATAATAAGACTCATATTTATAAACAATGTTGGGAAAAAATATTATTCATTAGTTGATTAGTTTTATTCATTAATTTTTCATTAACTTTTAATATTAAAATAATAAGGAAACTTTTTTAATGAATTTTTTAACAATAAAATAAAAAACATTTTATTCTATTAATTTTTTCAACAAAAAAAAATTTTTAAAAATTTAAAACATTTTATTCTATTAATTTTTTCAACAAAAAAAAATTTTTAAAAATTTTCTTAAATTAAAATTTATGATATTTTATATACTATAAATATAAATAAATTAATGACACCAAAGTATCCATAAAAGTTAACAGTAAATAAAAATTCAACGCAACCCGTGAATATAAATACTGATATAAAAATATAAGAGTTGTGTTTTAAAAAGTTAAATTAACTTGAAGAAAATGGTTTGTAAATTCAAGTATATAGTGTAACTTGCCCTGGCGGAAGCGAAAGGTGTTGGAGCCCCGAGACATTACAACGAATGGGCAAATAAGTCGAGAGCCGGTGAACTTTGGACTAACGGCGAGCCAATAGGTCACGTCGGACTGAATTCAGAGCGGAGAAAAAGTGTATGTACTTTGTAAATAAAAAACCAGAGCCTAAAATGTACGGCCGAACAAACAGACCTGGAATAGGGATAGTGATGGAGTAAAAGGGCATCGCCAAGCAGAGATCGCATCCTGGTAACCGATAGTCGGCCTGCGAGCGAGCATCACGCGAAAAGAGAGCGCACAGGAGAAAGATAGATATTACGGCAGACGTAAAAGGTTGGTGAAGTAGAACGAGAACCACCGATTCGTTCTGCTTGCAGCGCACGCTGGAAGATTTACGAATGTAATCCCGTTTTTAGATACCCAACCCTACTAGAGTAGACTAGTCGAGTCTGGTCTGTCGGATGAGGGTTGTAACACACCCGCCGCGATATTTGGACATGCCTCCGAATAAAAAGAACTTCGGTTACGTTGCTCTAACAACCAGCTCGTACTACGCTCCATTGGTGGTTCCAGTCTCACAAGAGTAAGTCGTCCCGTACCCGAGAATGGTCGTCTGTCATACCGAGTAATTGACGTGGGTGAGGATGAGCGAAAAAAAGGAAATTTTTTTGGATGGATTTCTTGCCAAGAATCTGAAAACTTTCATCGCTACTCACCAGTCAGATTTACTTGTAACTTTCAACGGAGATTTGTTGCGCCTCACTTCTCTTCTGACATCAATTTTTGCTGCATACTCCACTAGCTTATACTTGTGTAATATGCGCTGAGATTCCTGGGTTTTTGCTGGACTTTAGCTTCCTCCTTAGTACCTTTGACGTAATAAATTTCTGCGATGTTTATTAACTTAATAATATGAAGCTTCATAAACTCAGCTCTTTAATAATATCTTGTTATTTTATTAAACTTTGCTAGCAGTTAATTAAAATTATCAATTAAAGCGCTGTAAAAAAGCTTCGACTTTTGTTTGAGAGAAGTCATATAATTAGAGTTGCTCGGATTTTATTTATTAGATTTTAATAACTTGTAACTGTATAAAATAAATAATTGGATGGAAAATGGAGCAAACTTTGGGACTTTGGACTGTCGAATTTGATAAATAATTTATCCCGAATCAATACCGGTTAGTTTATTTAGTGTGTTAATTGTAGGTGTCGAGGCAATTGATCGACTAACCGGTAATTTATAAAACATTTTTGTATAATTGAACGACAAGACTTCAATTATGAATTACCGATAAAAAATCAGGAGGTTTTTGAGCCCGGCTTTTAGTCTCTTCGATTCGTCCATTGATTATTCCGAAGGAGTAACGCGTGGAAAAATAAATACGAGGGATTTAAGTAAATTATTGCGGGTGATTTAAAATTTATTAAAGAAAATGAATAAAAGTTGGTAAGCTAAAAGCTTATTAGCCGTCAGAACTTTGGTTTCGTAAGCGACGAGCTTTGAAAGTGTGTGATAGATTATTTATAGTATCAGTTATGAACTCTTAAAGTACCAGAACAAACGCCTAGTTACTTTTCGTAATTATTTATTAATATTAACACTCGTGAGGTTTTTTGGCTGTCAATAAATAATTATCAATTGAGTCTTTTGGTGTATTGCTAGTTAGTAATAATAATTGATCTGTATTCTTTAAAACTAAAATGACAAGACAGACCAATACAAAAAATGCGGGATCTGTTGGAGGTGAATTCATCCACGGTTGATAAGTTAATCAGCGGGGCCAAAAGTTAGCTGGTGAGTCCTCAGAGGAGTTATTTATTTCTAAGCTGTGAGAGGCTTCAAATACCTATCCTTCGCTCAAAGGTTCCCAGGTATTAAATTCCCAACTGGTTTAATTCGATCAATCAAAACTTAATCAGGTTCCGCGCGTTCAAACGAGCTTCCAGATAATAGCTCATTAAAAATTTAATATTCATGTGTAACTATTATTATCATAGAATTATTTATAAATTACTATCTTTAATCGTATCACGTCATTATTAATTATTATGCACGATCACTTTTTTAATGGGCTGCTATCAGCATCACCAGATGTGAATTAATAATAGGATGATTATTAATGAGACATGTAAGCTCTTAATTATCGGGTGCGGCGATGAAAAAATCTAATAAAAATCAGCATTAAATAACCCGCAGGGTTTTCAACATATTTAAATATTTATAAGAGAATTTTTTACATTCAGCCCTTGGAGTAAATTCAATAGGTCAAGTTTTGCAAGAAAATGACAAAGAAATTATTATTTTCATTATTATCAGCTCAATTTAAAAAATATTTTTCTCAAACTTCTCGAAATTCATAACTAAAATAGTTCTTTCATTAAAACGTATTGAAACTAACAAAATGCCCGAAGCAATTCCAAAAATTTTTCTGGTTATTGCATTCCATCGTATTTCGGTGGAATTTATCTGTGACATCTCTTTTGTTGAAATATTTTTTGCATACATTCTGCTGTTCAATTTAATGATTTAAATTTTCTATCGTGAAATTCAGCTTGTTATTTCAACAGAAGCTTGTGAAATGTTCGATATTTTTACCAAAACTAAAAAAAAAAAAAAAAAAAAATTATTACGAAACTAACATCATAATTTTATCTGGTATATCTTTAATAATGAAAATTAGTTTGAATATTTGCAGTGGATGTTTAATTAAAATAATTAGTAAAATACAGCGAGAGAGTGAGACAATTAAATTCTGATGAAAAATGAAGTGTGGGTGGCGTTGGTTGGAGGCTGGATACTGGCATCAGATAATGCCAGATACACCGACCACAATATTATATTTTAGCATGACTGTGACACGTGACTGAAAAGCCTCGCGACCTATCCAGTGACGTCGGTTTCGCTGCGGTAATTAAATACAGGTATAGACTCACTGATATGAAGCTTCAAGCTTCATGCTTGGTTTGCGAGCTCGGAAGGGAGGAGGGGAGGCTCGGAGAAAAGGAGAATAGGTGTTAATTAAGGGATGACAGCCGCCCGCCCGCTTCAAGAGACACGTTTTTAAAAATATAATAAAGCAACTAAAAAGCTCCTTGAACATGAATAATTAATTAAAAAATAAGGTAATCTTATTAGTCGGTGCATTAAATATCATCCAATCCTTATCTCGGGTTTTTGGGTCACACTTGAATTATAAATACCCTGGTTATATATATATATATATATATATATATATTTTTTTTTTTTTTTTCCAAAA
>JZSA01001170.1:0-127161 GCA_000956155.1 Cotesia vestalis
AAAATTATTGTAGATAATTAAAATCTTTTTAAAAAAATTTCATTGGAGAAAAAAAATAATGAGGGAATTAATTGATCAAAAGCTTGAATTTTTTAGGAGTTATAAAAATAAAGATAGCGCTTATCGTATAAATATTTTTTTATCATATTTAATTCAAGACATAAACGAATAAATAGGTCAGAGTAATAACAATAACAATAACAATAACAATAACTGGAATAAAGCAGAATTAATTAAAATAAAAGGATGGTAATGTATGAATAATAAAGTCTTAAGTGAAAATAAAAGAGTGATATAAAAATGGTAAACAAGTAATATATTTCAGCGGAGTCTCCGGGGTCAGTAGCGCGAGTCGCTTATTCTTACTACTTATTACATATACACCGCCTGTACCGTGAAACATTGCATCATCTCTGATACTATAAGTACCATTTTTTCTCTTCCTTTTTTTTCTTCTCAGGTTTAGTTGAGATAAAAGTAGTAAGTTATACGAATTAAAGGAAAGAATGCAGTTTTTAATTTTTCATGTGCCTTGAAACACTGCCCGGGTCCGCTACGCTCCGTTCACACTCACACTAACTAAATATATCAGTGTTCATGCATCCGTATCAACCCTGCTTACTCTACTAGTATTTTACGTGTATATATTAGCAGAGCGAGTGCTTGACCGTGTTGTTACATCGTATAGCACAGAGTACACTGTACGTACACTGTGAATGCGCCGCGGGCTATTAAAAATTCTCAAACACTCTTTAGAGAAGACTCGGGAATTTCTGGATGCTGCGAAACGACGTTGCGTAGAGTGATATTTAATATTTAACGTTAATGCGGAAAACGCAGCTTTCTGGGTAATCAAAATGCGCATCGCTAAGTGTGCAAGATGACTATGGCTAAAAGTCCTCCTCACGTGCATCAGATATATTACTCACTTAGTACCCCATTATTTTTTACTACCTACTTTCATTAAAAACACACGTCTTCATTTTTTACTGATACTTAAATGCACGTGCTACTAGTCGGAATAATAATTTTAACAGGAAAAATTTTATGGCTGCTCAGTCAATTTTTTTGAATAATTGACAACTGAATTTTTTTTTTTTTTTTTTTTATTAAACGCACAGTTTGTTGAGTTTATTGACGGGGAATGTTTTTATATTTACAATACTTTAATTTATTTTATTTTATGAAAATAATTGTAGAAATTGTGAAATTTTCCATTTTTAGACAAAAATAAATTTTATTCATATTCTTATTATAAAATTTGATAAATTTATATTTAAATAAATTTGCTAACTAATTTTTATTAAATAAATAAAATTTATGAGCATTTAGAAAAAAAAAAAATTCTTAAAAATTTTTTTAATTTATTACAAATTACAAAAACAAATAAATTTATTAACTAATCGTTATTAAAAATTATAAAAATAAATAAATTGATTAATTAATTTATTGTTCATTATTTTTCTCAAAGAAAAAAAATTCTTATCAAAAAAAAAGTTTAAAAATTGATGCAAATAGTAAATGATCCATATAAAAGAGTATAGTGAATAATTACCGTAAAAGTTGAGTACTTTGGGTTGTCTTAAGCGAAGTCCATGTGGGATATTGTGAAACTTAAGTTAAGTTGTGAATTAACGTACATACTGTCGCGTCCGTCTCTACTCTAAACTCTGAATACAGCTGTAGAACAGGGCAAGGGTTTCAAGTCAGGGTGTACAGCTAAGTAGAAACACCCGCGACTTATACAAACTCCTTGAAAAGCGGCGGCGGACAAGGGAAAGGGGTTAGAACCTTTGGCTTTGGCTGCACAAGTTTCAGCTCTGGAATCACTGCGATCGATAATTCTAGGGTATAATTTACGAGTCCTTCAGGACTTCAGGACTTTGAATATAACTGACTCCATACAAGGATAAATTTAGTATGTTGCCCCAAACTTTGCACATTAAAAAGTTATCATGTTTGATTTTGCATTATCGCGTACATTTTACTTTTTATTTATCTTTTAACTCTCTCTCATTCACGTGCACTTCCACTGTCTGATTTATTCGAAGGTAATAAGTAATAAACAATAGTAATAATGTTCCTCGGATAAAAGTTTCCAATTGTTCTGGGACTCTATTTTATTATTATATAATGCTGTATCTAATTCGATGGGATCAAAGTAGGACAAAGTAGTTTTTCTCGTTTTAGTTTTATTTGAATATCGAGATTTATCGATCACGGTGGTTTTCCGGGCTTGGGTTCCCCTCAAGAGATAAATAGTTAATGGGCGAAATCATGGCGGAATTGAACTCGGGTTAAGCCAATGATTTTTCAATCAGGGTCAATCCTTTCAATAGACGAGCGATAATTCAATTGGCAACACTGTTGTGTAATACAGGGTATTTTTAAAATATGAAGCGAGATTTACCACCGCTGGCTTGAAAATTCGTCGATGTCGATACATTTTATCTTCAATTGACTTAATTTTTACTTTTAGCAGTTTCAAATCGATAAAAATTCTCGATTTATTTCTCTGCTTTTCAGATTTAACCCAGAAAAAAAAATAAGCAATCTTTTGATAAGAAATTAATTTGTTGATAATTTAAAAAAATTTTATTTCTCAGCTGAAAATATAAACATTTTTTCACAGTAACTTTCGTCTTGAAAAAAAACTTTTATAGATTTGGAGAAAAATAATTTTGAATTCATTTTGAGAAATAAAATTTTTGAAAATTTACAATAAATTATTACTAATATACTTTTTAAATATGTAAAAAAAATTAATCCAAATAAATAATCAAACTCAAATAAAAATTAAAAATTCAAAAAATTTTTCACTTTATCAAAAAAAAAAAAATTGAATTTTGATTCTGTTGAATTCAATCACATTTATCAGGAGAATTTATTAATTAAAATAAATTTGACACGAGAGATCTGGAGGCTTGGTTTCACCTGTCGAAGAGCAAAGGTGAAGACGAAAGGCGAAGGGTGAGAGGAGAAGGTAAATGTCGAGAGGCAGGAAAATAACATCAATCGATCTTCCGCTTGCTCAATACGATGAAACAGCGCTCGCGTTTGGCGTGACCACAGGAGGTCGAGTGGTCATGCAATCTGCTTATATATATACATAGATCTAGTGGGTAAGACACACACGAAGTGTGGGGATGTGTAACGGGAAGAGCGGCCCTCAGAATTACTCCTTTGTGTTGTCACAAGAGGGTCAAGGGTCACGTAGCTCTGCACATTGCTCGGTTTGATCTTACCACGGCTCCATTTGTTTCAAGTTCTCCAACCCAAATACCTTTTTAGTTTTGGATCAACCCTTCGAGGACTTAGATACTTCTTTTATGCTCGAGTATCAGACGAATGTTTCCTCTGTGAACACTTTTTTGGAAGAATAAACAAAAGGACAAGCTTTGTACAGCTGAGAGCCGAGTTGTGATTTAATATTTTTTTAAAAATATTTTATAGATAAATTTTGAATTGATAAATACCGGAAATATCAGTTAATTAGAGTGATGCAACGCTGCTCTAATTAATATTTTAATTTAAATATAATTATAATAATTCGGCGGGTCGGAAAAGTTCATCAAACATTTTAAAATAATTTATCAGACTGATTACAATTTTTTTGTAATTTTTTTCTATTAAGAGCAAATTTTAATTATTAATATGGAAAATATTTTTGATATGTTGATAATCATAAAATATTAAAACGAGGTCGAGTAAATATTTTTTAAATTAAGTGCATTATTTTAATTAATCAACAAAAAGTTCGAATTTAAAAATATAAATTATGAGTGTAAAATAAATTATTTTAATGTTAAAAATTTTTTTTTTTTTAAATTAAATTTTGTTTAAAAAATTTTTTAAATGTTAAAAATTTTTTTTTTTTTAATTTATTTATTGATTATTAAGTCTCGGTTGGTGTTATTGAAATACTTCAGCAAGCCCGCGGAATGCAATTATATTTTGGAAGTTTTTTTTAGTGTAAAAAATCATGTGATCTTGTTAAAAAAAAATTAACCATTGCAATTTCATTGTTATTTGTAAAAGTTACGCTTGGCGGTAGTGCAATAACGCTCGCGGTATTGCAGTATCATCGAGGATATAAGTTTTTTCTTCTCGAGCGGTCAGAAAATTCACAAGCTCATTCTTAAATTGTTTCCAGAAGGTTACACAATTTCAGAAAGTTTTCTATCGTACAAAGACCTTAATCCCGTATTTTGCGACCCAATTCTTAAATTATTCATAACTGTATAAATTTAAGAGGATTTTTTGTTAAGATAAAAAATTTTTCTAAGATTATACCTTTAAAATTCTGTCAAAAATTAATTTAAGAATTTAACTAGAACAACAATTATAAATAAAAAAAAATAATAAAATGTTTGTTACAGTTATCGCTCTGAAGCTTCTCTCGGTAAACGTGCCGCCCTACAAGTTCAAAGACGAGACTGCGCATCTAATATGCCGGTGAGTATTCTCCCTCTTTCGCCTAGTGGTTTACACGAAAACATAAACAAGAATAAAAAAGAAAAACTAGCCACAGTACCCACCATTAAATATAAAAAAGAATGCTCTCAAGAGGCTGGGCCGTACCATTCGAATCACTACATCACTTCCACACAAAGTACACAGAACTGCACTACACAACTCAACTCCAAGTACAAGTACACCGAACACAAACACTCGGCCCTAAGAGTTCGCTGTTTCATTTCCCGCTGTTATTTTCCTACATGCTACATACTACATTCCTTATCCCACATTCTCCTAGTACCCATTACACCAGAACCCACTATTACTGCAAACTATATATACTACAACTACAGTAAACTCAAACTCCAAAGCCCTTTGAATTATTTATCTTCCAATTTGCTGGCTTACTAGAAATCACTTCACTTACTCTTTTGTGAAGGCACAAACCCTATTAGACGTTAAATCTAAAAAATCAAAACGGACTTTCTCTCTTTATTTCCTCCTTCTATGCTCCGACCGATGAGATTCCTGAGTAGAGCGCGGGCCGCTCTACTACCACGAGGAATAGTCGATGTAAAACGGAGAACGGGGAAAAAAGAAAAAGAGAAGAAATAGCACAAAATAAAATAGTATCGATGTTGAATGACTGCTACGTGATTCGGCAGCTTAATGTTTGCTGGAAAAATTCAAGCTGATACGAATACGGTGCACCCTGGCTTGCTATAACTCGAATCAAAATTACTGCTGCTCAAAATTACTACAGCTGCGGTAATACAGTAGTAGAAAGTACGGCTGTAGGTACACCTACTGCATCGCAGAGAATACATATGTACAGAGAAGAGAGGAGGATTGGTAGTTACTAGTTACTTGATTCGCCGCTCAAGCTCAATCCGTTGGCTATTTTACTAACGCACTTCACGTACATCGAATAACAATCAACATGCCCACTGCTCGGTACGTCTAATCAACTTGCTCTCTCGTGTTTAATGCTCATGCTGCTTTGGCGGGTACAAAAGCCCGTGTGTGTATACATTTGGATATATATTTATAGTCAAGCTCGGAATCACCATGATAAGGCTTACTTCAATGGGAATACATTCGATACGCAGTTGAATTTGCTCTGCCCGTTTGGTAATCAGTTTACCGCTCGGTTGTCGAGTAAAGAAAAGGATGCCGAGCTCTGATGATTATTTTTTTTTAATTTTAATTATTTACTAGCTCAGGAATTTTTTTTTTTTTAATTAATTTTGCATTAACAATCATCAGTATATTATTAATCTCGTCAATAACACTGTTATTAATTATTCTATTTAAAGTATAAATTCATTCAGCGTATTAAAATATTCCAATGATCGTAAATTATAAATGATTGTTATTTAAATGCCTCTGATAATAATTATCGCGCAAGTACGAGTACAATTGAGAATAAATAAAAGCTACTAAAAATAAAACGATTAATTGAATAATAAATAATAATTGGCATTAATTATGCAGATAATTATATTTATAATAAAAATTTTTAAGTGTGGGTCAATTAAAACAGCAATTGACTTTATTAATAATCTAAAAAAAAAATTACTCCGTGATCTGATCAAAAGAATAATAATTATAAAGATAATTAGATAGTACTACGGTGCTTTACTTAAATTATTAAGCGCATAGCTGTAAAAAATTACGAGCGATATCCGCGATAAAATTCTTTTTATGGAGGAAAATTAATTAGTTAACTTATTAAAAAATATTTCATAGAACAATGAATAAATGATACGATGTATGTAGTGATAATAATAAAAAACAAAGTGCTCGAGTGATGAATAGTTAATAAAAAAACGTAAATTGAAAAAATGAATGATGAATAATGAGCCCATTGGGAGGTTTAAATGATTATTAATTTAAAACGTTTGACAGTTAAAATTTATAGTAATTGAATTATTAAGCCGGTTGTGAGTGGATAGTAATAATTTAAGAGCGGGTAAAGTGAAAGGCAAAGCCATTTAGCAGCGTGAAGTGAAAACTAAATTAAAAAACTGGGCGTGAGAAGTGATAATGGAATTTATTATTCATTGTCATTGAACAAATCCTGGTAAGGTGGTTCTGGATCTACTCTCCGAGTACAGACTAACCAGTTGGTACAATTTTCGTTATCAGCTTTTCTACATAATACGTAATAGCTCTCTTAAACTACGAGGTAGTCATTCTATACTCGTCTCTACTCTACTTTACTATCCACTCGTTAAAAGCTCAAAACGGCGAGCTGCGTTAGCAAATTCTCAAGAGTTTCTCCGCAAAATCGTATCGGAATGGATAGGAGCAGAAAAGAAAAGTAAAAGTACCATTTGCTCACGTTCGCACTCTAACATGTACAAGTACGAGCAAAGCTACAGCTACAAATATTTCTTGTAGTACCTGACATTTAATCTTTAAAGATCGAAATGTCGCCCCAGGGTGACTCGGAAAATAAAACTTAGGGAGACGCAGCTACGGTGCCAGCTAAGAGACGTTACCAGTTCATTCGACATAAAATAGTCAGCAAATTTTATTTTATTATTATTATTGTTATTTTATTTATTTATTTATTAAATTTTGATCCTGGAGCAAGTGCTCCATAAACATGATCATAATTAAACACATTTTATAATGAGTACACATTAAGGTATGCCAAAATGTAACTTCCATGAGAAATCTTTTAAAATTAAAATTTTGAGTTCCGCTTTTAACAGGGGTTGCGTTTGGGCGTTTCCTGAGATATTTTGGGGTGAGACGATAAATTTTATTTTCATAGAATTTTTTAACAGAAGCTTAGTTTGGGCATTTCCACTAAAAATTCAAAATTTGGTCGGAAGTGACCAATTGAATCTCCTGTTAAAAATTCTATGAAAATCAAATAAATCCTCTCACCCCGAAATATCTCAGAAAATGTCTAAACACAGCTGCTGTTAAAAGTGGAACTCAAAATTTTAATTTTAAAAGGTTTTTCACGGAAGTTCCATTTTGGCACACCCTAGTACACATTAAAATCGATGTAATGTTGGAATAATAGAAGATAATAGATTAATTATAGATAATATAACGTAATACGTAACATAATAACTAATCATGAATTTAATAATAATAAAAATTGTTATTGTCTTTGACTCTTTACAAAATTGATTTGCGCAATTTTGAAATTCTCTATTAAAATGCCAAATTTTATTTTATTATTATTGAAAAATTCTTTCATCTTAACTGAGCACGAATAAAATTTTCAAAGCTTTGAATAATTATAATTAAGCTCTAAAATTAATATCACAAAGACCGCGCTGGGACCTTTGACTGTTCAAAACGCGAGGGCTTAAAATTTAAGCAACACCCACTACGCAGAGCAGCCCAGAAATGCCCGATCACGTCGACTTTCTCTCCTTCCCTTTTCTCAGCAAGTTTCGCTTCTGAAACTCCCGCAATCTTTGAATATTTCCAGCTTTCAAGAGCTTACGCCCACGCTCCACATATCCCAGCAGTAGCATGATGGGAACAGCGACAATCTTCTCGCCTGTATATTAAACCGTTATCCCCGATTTGAGTCTAAGATTTTCCTCGTCTGAGAACCTATAAAATATTTCGCGGCATTAATACACAAAATTTGTTTATTTTATCCAGAAAAATATTATTTTAAATTATTTGTTTATGTAAAACCTTTTATTTATTCTTAAAATGAATTTAGATCAGAGAAAAATGAATAAATTTATTTCATTTATATAGTCGATTTAATCACCTCTGCGTCAGCACTTTTTGCAGTTACGAAAAGTCAGAGGTAGCATATTCCAGATAATAAGAAGTTTATTTTATTAAAAATACTTGCTGTTATATTCTGTCTAATAAATTATATGATATTTTTATTTAAGTTGCTATTATAATGTCATTTTACTTATTAAAAAAAATTTATTCATATTTATAAATTTATTTTATTTAAAAATTATCGATTTATATTTTTTATTAAAATTATTTTTCTCTGTTAAAAAATGTCTACTTAATTAATATGAATAACTTTTAAATATCAATTATCAATTACACATATTTACTTTTTCTTAATTAATACAAACTTCTATTAAGTTAACCCGAGCACTTGCTCACTGTATAAATGTATCTATATTTGGGAAAAATAATTAAATAATATACCTAAAATACTTGACGTGATATTATGATAAAGTGAATAGTAAATTAAGTATAATATATATATTATAATATTGCTGGAGAGAAACGTGTACGTGGAAAATGTCTAAAGTTAAAATATACATTTTATGAACACTCTGATTTATTATATAAAATATATACACTTGCATATGTTGTTTAATTACTTTACAATGAAGATTAATGATCTAGTGAATTTATTAAGGTTCAAAAAATTAAATAAATCAGTTGAATTATCAACAGTTTCATTTTACCGACATTTTGTTTTGATATTTTAATAATAAATTCATGTTTATATTTTTTTATAATTGAGAATGATTCTCAAAGAGGCAGACGCCTGGATTTATTTTCGGACAAACATTTTCCGAGTAAAGTAAAATAAATTTATTGAAAGTTGACCGCTGGGCTTCATTAATATTAATTTCAAGTGTTATTTCAAGAGTTTGCCAGATATCGATTACTCTACAGGTTATCCTCGCTCGGATATTACAAACACTTGTTATTTTGTCCTCGGCTTTGACGGTGGAATGTAACCAGTCCGATTTCCGGTCACATGAATAATTGAGATTTATATTGTCGTATATAAAGGAATTAAATTTCTTGAATTTGTCTAATAAATGTTTCAATAAATAATAATAATAATTTTTTTTCAAGAGCGTCAGACAGAATAAAAAATAAAAAGGATTATTTATAAATTAAACTCTTTACTCTATTTTCAAATTTGGCCTTACAAATAATATCTAGTAATTAATAAATGAGTGTATTATGAAAGCGATAATTTGGTATAATGTTCTCAACTTATGTCACGTTTCGGTACTCGAGTCGTCTCATGCATAATCCACATATTTGATGTAGACCACGTCGTATAAATTGCAAATTAGTTTATCATCCCGGGCATGTATTCTTCATCGTTGATATGCCAAACTCTTGTCACGCTCTTGTACACATTCTCGTGAGCCGTTCAATGAGTTGAGCTCCGGCTCGTTTTCCGTCGCTCTTCTGTCGCGATATGTGTATATTATACACATCCTATCCTGGCTTCTACTTTCAAGAGCCCGCCTTCTACCTACCTAATGACTCTTACTGATTTTCGACGACAAATTTTACATACACTCATTTTTACTCATACTTTTTTTCCGCATTAATTATTTCTTGAGAATTTTTTATAAAATATAAGAGACATTTTTTAGATTAAATTTTTATTATTATCATTATTAAAGTATTAATTACTGTTAATTATGTGTGAAAATAAAAGTTTCATTCGTTAATAAGTCTGCTCGACCAATAAGTTTAATAATGCAGACAAATAAATAAATACGTAATATAGACGAAAAGTTTTCCAATAGTTATGTATCACACTGCTCCAATTATCGGTATTTAATGAGCACGAGAATATGGCAAATTGAATTTTGAAATATCGAACTTTAATTAGTTAACAAAGTTATATTAGATAAGTTAATATAATATGCAATAAGCGTTATTATTGAAATTTCTTATCACAGACACTTAATTTTATCAAATCTTTTAAATGTGAAGAGAATAGCATTGAAGAGAAGTAACCCGTATTCTCGTTGTGTAATATGATCTGCTTTTAAAATCAATTCAAAGTTTAAAGGCCTGTAAAAGTTGATTTTAAAGAGATTTAAGCGAAATTTAATACGCGCCCGCAGCAAGATGAGACTAAATATTTTTTATAGACTTACTGGAGGCTGTAAAATTCTTAAATGTCTTTTTCATAGAATGAGCCATCGTTTTAATAAAAAAAAAGTCATTAAATAGCTTCACTTTTTAACTTTACATTGAGATAAAAAAATTTTTGTCATAATTAATTATAATAAAGATACATTTTCTTCATTAAAAATTTTCTCATCTCAATATTACACTAATAAAAGGAAAACTTTTAAACAAGAATATATTTTTCACTCTTTCTCTCTCTCTCTTTCTGATTGAAGAAACAATTGCAAATTAAAAATTCTCGAACGAACGATTGCGATAAGCCGGCATTAAATCACCATCTAATCTGTAAGTTTAAAAACAAGAAAAGCCGATAATTAACAAAAGCAAACAAAAGTAATTTAAGCAAACAAAGTACTTTAAGCATAACAGGGAAAGAATTACACGGGAGTTTGAAACAAGTACAAAGCTACGGCTACAGATATAACAGAGATGTATAATTCTCTTTGGAATACAAGAACTTGATGAGAGAAGGCTCCCGAGAACAGAAACCGTCTACGGAATCCCCCTAGACATGACCCGACAAATGAGCCGAAGGATGCAAATCAATCCCACGACACTAGATTCCGAATTGTGCTAAACCGGGCGAGGCTAACTGTGGTTACATCCCTTTTACAATGAGCGCCCCAATTCCGTTGAGGGTTTCTCAGTACAACATTTCTCTGGGAGCGGGTTACATTGCTCAACGCTGCTGCCAACAAACTCGCTACCAACGCTGATACATCTGTGGCTAAATTTTCAACAGATCTTTAAGTGTATTATTGAGGGAATACACACTACAGTCCTTGTAATGTACGTGGGTGGAAAAATTTTTGTATTGAGATACATAAAAAAAATTTTGATTATTTTCTTAATAATTAATATAAATTAGAAAAAAAATTATCAATTATTCGTAATAAAATTTTTCTGTTCAATTTTTTATTCTTACTAAAATTATAACTATTTTTTCAATTAAAAAAAATTAATAATGTTAAAAAAAAATATTTTATTAAAATTGAACAATTAGTGGTAATAATAATAATAATAATAATAATAATAAATAAAGTACCATCCGTTTGTATAACTTGTACCTAAAGTTCACATCTACATTTACTTCTTCGTTGGTACAAGTACCTTTGGTTCAAGCAGAGGTGAGCGACAATTGTCAGCTATGATGTACTGCTGGTATATTAGAATGATATGATACTTCTAGTTCTGCTCCCTTGTACAAACTACCAGATAGAGATAGAGAGCTTTGGTTGAATCAGAGAGATGTGATAGTGCAGCAAGTCTTTGAAGACACGTCATATTGTGTTGAGCTGGAAGTTACGGAACTTGGAAATGGAAGTTGGGTATGTATAGCAACAGCAATGGCAGTAGCATTACCGGAATACCCGTGGGAATAAGAACATCAGTATAGATGTCCACTCTGACAGCCCACAAAAGGATATGCTGGCATTATCACCATCTCACGAATATTTTATAAGGGACTGGATATTTTTACAGTGATCGATATGCTTCCTGCTTTATCATGACTATTTTAATAGCTTGTTTCAGCATTATATTAATCGATGCATGAGATGTTGTGTGGACAGCTTGAAATTTGCTGGACCGGATGAATTAAGGAGATTTTAATTTTTATTTTGTAATGTGGAGTAAAGAGAATAATTATAGAGAATAATAAACTGAAAAAAAAATTAGCTTGATTCAAGGAAAAAATTCTTGAACAAAAAGTTGGATTTTTTGTTATTAAATAAAATAAAGAAATTTTTTTAAATTATTGCAGTAATATTTAAATTAATCAATTTTAAAAATTGTAAGTATTACAATTTATTTTTCTGTGTAATTATTAAGTGTCATATTAATTTTTATACTTAGTATGATATTAAGGAACTTTAATGAAAAAAAAAAAAAAAAACTAGATTTTTTAAGTCGACATTTAATTATAAAATATCCCCCGGCGTTCTTTTGTAAATTCAAAGACCAGAATTTCAAAACATATAAAAAAATATTATATCTGCAGTTCCTTGAATACAATATTGATCTAGCATTCTATTATATGAAAGAAATTGAAAAGACACTACTTAGATTTTTCTTGACAAAAAATACTAAATTGATTGAAATTAAATTTTTTTTTTTTTTTTAAATAATGAAATATTTGAAAATAAATGTGCAAGTGATTAATTATTAATAATTGTCGACCAGTAACCTGAAAACCGGATAAATAAATCCTGACATTTGTCTTGGGAAATTTATTCACAATTCGAAAGCCATTAATCCATTAAGATGCCCATTAGGCGGTGCTCTACTTAACGCCGCTCTACTTATACATATACATAGGTAATTGTCATGTATAGTGTAGGATGTATTCAGTGGAGAATATTCATGAGAAATGAGAATCGATAGTCGCATGGCGAAATTGAATCAGTGAGTTGTGCGTTTGAAACCAAGTTATAACCAATTGAAGTTGTCATCCGAGTTTAACTACTCGAAACCTGACGGAAAACTTATTAAAGCGCCTGAGTACAACTTGTTACTGCGGTATTTTAATATCCGCTGCTCAATACTTGCTCGAGTAACTTACGCTGTAACTTTATTTAAATATTTTATAAACTCTCCGCTCAACTATTGAATCGCAGAAATATTTTTTTCTTAACTTTTTATGCCAGTCATTTTATTTTCGTGACATTTGTAATTGCCCCACTTAAATCCGCTCAGCGGCTTAAACATTTTCATTGTCGAGCTGGACACTTGAAACCGCTAAATTTATCGATACTTTCTGAAACTCGATGCTGAGCTTTTACAACTTTTACAGGCTATCCAATTATTGCATAAATTCTCGAGGATTTTATTGAATCAAATTGCTGAAGTTTTCTCCTTTAGGATTAAAATATTAATTAGGAAAAATTATTTTGGTTGCAGGTACGACTTGGAAACAGAAAAACTCTACTCGGTGCTTTGGTACAAAGACAATGAAGAGTTTTATAAGTATGTTAATACGGATAAAAGCCAACACATTTATCAAGTCGATGGAATCAAAGTTGACGTGAGTGAAAAAAATTTTTTTAATAATTTTAAAAAAATATACAACTAAAAAAATATATAATTATTGATTAAATACTGTAATAAACTCTAAAAAAAATCTAAAAATTTAATAAATTATCTATATTTTCGAATTTAACTCTCTAATATCGAGAAAGTTTAGCGATCATGCGCCGCCTGTCGGATAATTTTGGAACTATTTTTATAAAAAAATTATATATGACAATATTTAAGCTTACCAAGTCTTAATTTTCATGTCAGAAAAATTTTTACTAGTTAATTATTTTTATTCTCGAATTTTGAGTAAAAATACAAATAATTGAACTCAAAATTTTTCCCGTAACTTTTAACATTAAAATTTTTTTTCTATTAAAAAATACCTAGCTCAGCAATAAAAAAAACAGAGACTTAAAAAATGATAACTGACAATTTTTTATAGCGTGAGTTTTTCTCAACTCTCAGCATTACGTTACAGAGATATATTTATATATTTTTTTTATTTCTCTTAAATTTTTATCTCTCCTCCGGATCCTCGAGCAATTTTAACAAAATATCTCAATGGTATCGAAACTCGCGTAATCGAGTTTACGTAGAATCGTCAGTTCTATTCTTTTTGCCAGCGATGAGGTTTCTGAAGCGAAAAACGATACAGAAAATGTCTTATTGGGAATGGAGGAAAAGAAGAAGGAGGAAGATTTTCGTGTGGGCCGGGCACGCGTGCCTTATATTACTGCACAAGTACTGAAAATACTTATACTAGTAGTAGTGCAGTCCACAGTCATTTCTTCTCCTCTTCAGCTCTCGTCGCCATTCAACTCTTTTTATTTTATTCAAACTTCTCCGTCTCTCTGGCGTAATGTGGAGGCACTCGCGCCCGAGGGTTGTCTGCATAAAATATTTCAATTTATTCGCCAAACGTACACCGACGTAGTCGTGTATAATAAAGTCGCATATTCAAAGCGGCAATAAAAATAAACCTCTGCTTTATACTTTTTTTTCTTTCATACTTGATGCCTTTTTTATTTTATCATTATTTTTACATCTTCATCTTAGTATGAATACTTATAGAGCTTGTTTTAAATTAATCTAAATATTTACTTTTGTTTTTTTATAGTATATATTTTTTTTTACCGATAAAAATATTTTTGGATTAATTTTTAAATTATTTGCAATTAGAAATTCAATTTTTGTCAGTAAATTTTACAAGGGCGGATAATTTTATTTTATTTAAAGAAAATAACAATTCAAATTTATTTTTTTTTTTTGGATAAAATTAATTTAAAATAAAAAATTAAAAAAATTTTTTTTTTTAAATAAAATTAATTTAAAAAAAAGTTTTTTATTTTTTTTTTTTGGATTGAAAAAAAAATACTTGAAAATACATGACGATTTTTATTGATAAATTTTATCGCGAAAACAAGAAATGCAAATTACAAACGATAAAAAAATGTTGGAAAGTCGCGAGGAATGTTAACTTTGAAAAATACTCGGAGCAATTATAAAGAAAAAAAATATTTTAACGTTTGAAATTTTATCAGATTCTTTGATGTACAACCGAGATATATTTTATTACAGTATCTGTTTCCTTTGCTATTTCCCTGCAATTTGTTTAAAAAAAAAAAAATAGTTGACATAATTTTATTGAAAACGAGTAAAGCTTCCAACTGCAAAACTTGAAACAATTTTTTTTTATTACTATTTTTATTTTTAAAAGAAATGTGAGAATTTTCTTGATAGTTAATTTTATAAAAAAAACATTTACTAAATAAATTAACGGAATAAATATTTGAAGCAATTAACTCTTGACTATTTAATTGAGTTTTTTTTTTTACTATATTATATTACATATAGATGAAAAAATAAAAAACTAAATAATAAAAATCCCGGAAAACAAATCCGCGCAAAATAACAATCAATCGAATTAAATGTTATTTTCTATTACAATAAAATAAAAAAATATTTTTACCGCTTCGTTACTTTTTTTAACAATGCGGTTTATTTATTTTTTGGTTTTTTTTTTTTTTTTTTTTTTTTTTTTAAATAAATTCTGGGAAAATCTTATTAAGAATAAAATAGTTTAGAATAAAAAACTAATTAAATAAAAATGATCGAGGTTTGGTGAATGAATTTACGTGTTGTCTATTTGATCTGCATGTCTATTGCACACCGACATGTTTCAGGAATAAGCTCAAAAAATAAATAGTGGGATAGAGATAAATAGAGATTGAGATGCTGGAACAAAAACCGATGTAATATACGTTTCAGAACAAAGAGAAGCTTCAAGTGTGAAGTGATAGATGTTCAGATAAATATAAAATACAAACAACTGAGCAATTGAGTCTCTAAGCTACAATATTTTCACTACTATCATTACAATTAACAAAAAAAAAATTTAACATACACTTTTTGAACAATTTTCAAACCTATTTTATTTTTAAATCTTGTGAATTTCACTAATTAATAGCATTTATCAATAATTACTCGGTATATTGTTCTCAAAATTCAAATAGATCCATGTAAAGTTAATTAATATCTTTTTTTCTATACCAACAACTCTTGGATTTATTTTAGTAATTTTTTTTTTTATTATAGATTGCTATTTTCTACCAATATTCAAAAATTAATAAATAAATATTCGCTCTCTTTGATGGACCAAAACATACTTCAATATTTAATTTAATTAAATGAACAAAAAACGGAATTTAATTTAAATTCACACCAATTTTTATTCATTCTGTGCTTCGCGTTCCAAAAGCTAAAAATTAAAAAAAAATTCCAAGTCTTAAACTGAAAAATTTATTAAATAAATTTTTGAACAATTTCAATATAAATAACAAAATAAAATTTTTTTATCTTGCTTTTAGCCACAAAATTCTATTTAGCTGCGTAATATAGCTCTTTTGACATTTGTAACGTGACTTAATTATTATTATTATTATCATACTTATGAGGAACAGTTCAAATAGCGCTAATTATTTCGAGCTTAAAACTATAAAAGACAGCAATTAATGAAGGCTTATTACTTAAATATTCCCCAAAAGCTGGGTAAATCTGCAAATCAAAAGCAAAACCTCAATTATTTACCCAAGACTAATCATTATCCACAAAGGAGCAGCTTACAGCATTTAATCCTTCAAATTAGACAAGATAAATTAGAGAAAAGGCCGATTTAAGTTTTTTAAAAATAAAATTATGAATTTCAGCATCGGAATTCAGATGGACAGCGCGTGATCCTTCAGCGGGTGAATTTGGACACCACTGGGATGTACAAATGCGAGGTGAGCGCGGAGGCTCCACACTTTGCATCAACTAACGGCGAGGCGTATATGGAGGTAGTCGGTAAGTAAAGTAAAAGGTAAAAATCCCCTGGATTAATTGGAGCCAGCGAAAAAACTCGGCGCAAAAAAAAAGTAATGTTGAAGTAGAATCGCTTATCGGGAAGCAATTATCATGAGCGTCCGGCAATCGATCGTAAGCAATTTGTCCACCTTATCTCCAATGTGTTTTCTCCCTTTTTATTTTATTTCTCTCGTACTCGGACAGATATAGATAGAGAGATAGAGAGATAGACATTACATACATACATATAAATATATATGAGTATCGAATCTAGGTGACTACAAGTCTTCCACTCGTATCGTGACCGCACGAGATCGCCGACGTGTTTACGATGGAACCGTTGTAGCCGTCTAAAAAATGTCGCTTGTGTACACATTTCCCGACTAAAATACATAAATAAATCCTATCTTCTCGCCACCGTCATCTCTCTTTATCTCTAAGGGTATTATGGCCACCCGTATTGATTATTTCACTCCAATTTAATTTAAAGCTAGTACTAAAGACGTCGAATCGGGGCTGTTAATTTGTAACGAGGTTATTCGGGTCTGCAGGCTGTGAAACTGGGAAACATTTCCCGCATTCGAGACGACCTTTATTTTAAACACTTTTCGAGGGTGAAATTTCGATAAGGTACTTATGTGTTATGCATTTGTCTGATTTTTAATTGATAAAAAATAAATTTAAGTTAGTTGACAATTAAAAGAATTTTTTTAAATTAAAAATCAATAATTATAACAAAGTATCGGGGTGTAAAAATTAAAAGATTTATAAATTGAAAAAAAAAAATTATTTTGATGAAATTAAATTAACTTAATATAATTTCTTTTTGCTACAAAATTATTATTCAAATTTTTTTGGTCAAGTAAATTATTTTTTTTTTTTGTTATTAAATATTAAAAAAATTCCTCAATATTATTCTGACATTAAAAAGTGTTTATTTGGTTTTAATTTTCTGAATTTTATTATCAAAAAAAAAAAAAGAATTGTTAAAAATAAAAAATTTATTAAACTTTTGAGAAATATTAAACACTTAAAATGGATGAAAACTTTATTAATTAATTTTTTATTTCCGATTTCTAATTCTGGACCATTTCCGGTATTTTATCATTATTATTGTTAATAAAACTAAAATTATTACAGTTAAAAAAAAAAATCTAAAAATATTGAGATTTTTCGTGTTAAGAAAAATGAAGCAAGCGGAATTTTCCCCACTAAAATATATTTCTTTTAATGAGCGCGAATAATTGGACGATCCATAACCCAGAGAGTTCCGTTGCATGGTATAAATATAGCATAAAAATGCCCTCGAGTTGCAACTTAATTGAGATTCCAGTTTTAATAGCGCGTTGCATGAGGTAAATCCAAAGCGGTTAATGCAAATAATTAATGAAAAAAGAAATCTTTTTATTCAATCTCATCGCTCATTACCTTATGCTCTCTCTCTCCTGTGTTCTGTGTTCTGTTTGAACTCTGTTTGAACAGAAATAAAACTCTAAATTATTAAATATGTATGAGGTTGCTTATGTTGACAGTGATGCCATCCAATACACCGAAGATCACCGGGAAGGAGGCATTCTATGCCAGCGGTGACATTTTGTCACTCAATTGCACCAGCGAGAAGTCCTATCCTCCCGCTAAAATCACGTGGTACATCAACAATGTTGAGGTTAATTATTATTGCTATTATTGTCTTTAATATTAATTATTATTATTCTGAAAATTTATAAATTTTCAATACGAAAAATTTTAAAGGCTTTAATTGTTATTTTTTTTATTATTATTACTATAATAAGAAAAAAAAAACAATTAATTGAAAGCCATTATTTGAAAGAAGAGTACAGATTGAGTTAATGAGCCAAAGCTCGAATCAACGTAAGAACGGCTTTTCTTATTAAATCTCTCAGCAAAATTTTTTATCATAATCGGGATAATTTTTTTTCTTAAGCTTTAAGCTCAACTAATTGATTCGCTCTATAAACATTGGCCATCATTCCACCGAGTGAGGAACATTTAATTGCTGTATTATTTATAAAGAAAAAATCTATATTATCTAATTGGAGAGAAAATTCATCCTTAAACGTTGAACGAGCGGAAGTAAATTGATTATTTTTTTTTATTAAATAGAGAAAATATGAGAATTATTAAATAATCGAGAAAAATAATGATCAGTGTCGAGAGCGCCAATTAGTGGAATAATTAAGAAAAGTTTGGTCAGCAGAAAATTTTAAGAGCTTTTTAAAGAAATGAATAATTAACAGAAAATCTGAGAGAATAAAAAATACATTTTTTTTTTTTTTTTTTTTTTTTTTTAGGTCGAAGCCGACTCCACGAGGACAATAATTCATCGAGATCGATTAGTAACAACGATATCGACTTTACGCCTTGAATTAGGCCCGCACCATCTCTCGAGCGGGGAGAGTAAAGTAAAGTAAGAGAAAAAAATTATTAAAAAATGAAACGGGTTTATTTAAATATATTTATTTATTTATTCGCAGATGCAAATCCAGGGTCGAAACGAGTGAAAGAGCCCGCCAAGCCCTGGTGGATGATCGCATCACCGAAGTAGCAGGTAAGCGACCGGGCTCGGTATTAATTCAAACGATTCCGAAATAAGAGTAAAAATCCGCAAGTAGGTCACCGTTAAACGCTGACTTAAACTTTTATTTTCTCGATCGAGTTTTTCCGAGAGGGAAGTAATAAAAAAAAAAAAAAAAAAAAAAAAAAAAAAGAAGAAAGTCCTTTTTCCAGGACCGGGGAATTCGCGACTTAATAATTACAGCAGTTTCTCATTACCGGAGACCGATTCTCTAATTATCGTAGCAGCAGCAGAGTGAAACGGGTTGAATTTGGTTTAAACCGCCGATCGTTGACGGTAAATTCAATTTGCCCGACGTTTACAGTTCCCAGTACGATAATGGGATTATCAATTAACCGACTCGGGTATTCCGCTGCAACAATTATTTATTTCTAATCATTCCGATCAGTATCTGAAGTTATACCGACCGCTCGAATAATATTATCTCCCGCTGCTCACTCTTCCTTGCTCATTAACGGGTATAGTTACAAGTTGATGTACTCTTTACAAGTCAATCATGCTATTTTAATTACAACAATTCTCTACCGACTATCCATCATTAGTGGTTTTTTTTTTTTTTTTACTGGAAGCTTTTTATTTCTTCTGGATTGATAAAAAATGAGCAATTAATTAAATGAGTAAATAAATTTATTGATTCATTTCAAATAATCTATCTTTTTTTTTTTTTGAGGAGAAAATTGCATTTATTAACCGTTAATAATTATTAATTAATAATAAAAATTTTATAATTATTAATTCCACGAGTTTTATTTCTTTGTCGGCTGAAAAAAAAAAAAAAAAAAAATAAATAAAACCACTGAAGTAAAAAGTAAAAATTGAGTTAATTAAATTGAAAAACTCAAGAATCTTGAGTTGATACCGTCTAAAAGTAATTTTAAAAATAAATTGCACTGGAATGAATATTTATACTAAAATTCTCTCTGTGTTTAATTCCCGGTGAGTAAACTTTCGGGTAATGATTTCGAGGCAGATAGTGAGTGATGAAAAAGGAGGAAAGCAAGAACAAGAACAAGAACAGAGGCAAGAACACACAGCAGCTAGAAGTTGGAATGAACGAGACAACAAGCTTGACGTGGTTAGTCGGGTGTTTACGCGTGGCGTCTATTTAACATTTAATTCCGGGCAGGGTTAATTTAAATCGCAATTAGACAGTAACTTATGGCACTCGGAGCACGGCGAGCCCGAGAAACGGTGCGGCAGCCCGCTATAGCAATAAGCTACGGTCTAAGTAAAGGCTAAGAGTAACATCAACAGCCAGTGTAAGTGTAAATGTAAGAGTTAGAGTAAGAGTTAAGTACGCCGCTGTAAATTATTGTTTTAATTTCTGCTCGCGTACTGTATACTACTCCGCTGCTGAGATGTCCGAGCCGTATCTGCGCCACCGCTAATTTTATGAGCTTGTAAAATCTATATAACTCGCTAATTTGCTTAAACACCGGCTACGATAAGTGATTTTAGTTGGTTGTTTATTCGAGTAGTTATAACTGTGATTACTTTCAGGGATCTCGCAATCAGAGTTATTATTTTGTTCTATTTTCATTATTATTATTATTACAATTTTTTTTAAATTATGAATAATTCTCTTTTAAAAAATTTTAAGTTCGATAATTTGTTAATTAGAATGCCAAAATTTAATCCCAAAATAATTATTTTAAAAATTTTTATCCTGAATTAAATAAAAAAATTTTCAAGTTAAAAAATTGTTTTTAATTCAAATAAATTTTACTTCATTAAAATATTTTATTAATTCAAGATGATTAATTTCTTAAAATTTATTCTCTTGAATCAAGTTAATTTGTTATCAGTGTATAATAAAAAAAAAAAAAAATGATAGTAATAATAATAAATCTCTAAAAAAAACGTCAAACTTCGAAAACTCACATCTCATTAAAACCGTAATAAGTAATTCATGATAAACGTTAGTAAAAAACATTCGCAAGTACTTAACAATTCAAAATAAACCTCGGAGAGAAGAGACATTTAAATAATAACCTAAAACAAAAGAAATTCCCATCTAAAATTAGCCCGTCAAGAGCTACATGCAGTCCGCAAAAAAAAAAAAAAAAAAAAAAAAAAGGAATAAAATAGCATAAAACAAACCTCGGTCTGTTGATTTTAATTTGAATCGTAATTGGCTCGTCTCGTTAAACAACTAATTATACAGCCCGCTTATAAGTCTCTCCTCTCCTTCGATCCGTATGAAATAATAAAATGTAATAAAATAAAATATGATACCCGAGTAACGGTAACTATAATAGTTATATCTGGAGCAAAATTATCAAGTCAAAGCCACGATCCAATTTTAGTTGGCTCTCTTTATCTGGACTATATGTCTCGAGAGAAAATGGCCTTATAAAAAAGCTCCCTGCGGACAAAACCCATGACTTGTGTGTTCCTCTCTTGCTCCTCCTCTTCTCATTTTATTCAACAGAATTCTCCTCAGCTCTTTACTGGAAACCCTGCACTCATTTATAACTCTCTCTCTCTCACTCTCTCATCTTATCCTTACACTTTTCCTGCACGTGATGATCCCTCATCGCCCTGTGCTGGCTCTCATTGGAATTGGCTGTTTCGCTCAGATATAATCGTGAGGGGACGTTGAGATTCTTCTTTTCTTTGTTTAATTCCACCAACAGAATTTACACCAGCGCAACTTTCTTTCCGTCGGTGTAAAGAAACAGGTGCAGATACGAACCGATTATTTCGCCGTTTCAGCCGCCATTTTAACACCACTGACCCAGGAGAAAAGTCCGCGGAAGAAAGAACAAAGACCGAAGACAAAGAGGAGAAGCTTACCGTTGTAACACACCCCCTTTGGCTTGCTTGAGAGGAAACGCCGAAAGACAAAGACCGAGGGAGCGGTAAAATGCGAAAGGTGTACCGAGAAAACTCCGGTTTACTTCTATCCGCTGAACGATTCGTCTAACGAGAAAATCGAAGATGGTTAAGAGCAATTTCTTCGAGTCGTTCCCCGGCCTCTCTTCCCGTCTCCATTTTCCATCTTCCATCTTGCGCTATATTAGTTTTGTCCTTTCCTATTTTTATTTCTCAGACTCACGCTACTCCATTTATCGCTGATTCTGTACACAGTACGGCGAGCTCACCTCGGTACCTGAATTCGCCACCGATTTACCGGAAACTTTTCGCCCGTCGTCATTCGCACGTACTTTTTCCATCGCTGTTTTTTAAACTTTATTTCCTGTTTCGAATCCTTTACGTTTTCTGTCTGGCACCTACAGCTACTAGGTGTCTGCACCTATTGATTTTATTAAACGCTCAACAAGTTCCATTCCACGATTCAATTGCCCGTGATTCAATTTTATAAATTAACGAGTATTATAAACATTATTATTGGAACAGATAACTGGGGTTTATTTTTTGCAAGAGTTTTTCTGTGCTGTATTACAGGTTGGCGCAAAAAATAAAAAAAAAGAATTTTTTTTTATGCTTCAAAAAACCTTCTCAGAAAATCAATTCGATAAAAATATTTTTTTAGGGATCACTTAAAATTTTTTATAATTATTAAAATTCTTAAAAATTGAACTTTCGTTTGATTATTATATTTTTTTATTTTTTAGATTAAAAATTATCGAAATTTTGATTTTCTGAAGCCACTCAAAATTTTTTAATACTCCAAAAATCGTCAAAAAAATTAATTTTCTTACAATAAATTTTTTTTTTCGTTGTTTTTATATTTTTTAAATTAAAAATGATAGAAATTTTAAAAATATCAATTTTTTAATTTCACTCAAAATAAAAAAAAAAATGAATTTTTTTAATTCATTAAAAATTTAATAGCGAGTTAATTTTTACAAAGAACCCTCCAAACATGACTAACCACCAAATTTTCCCAAAAATTAATTACTTGCTCTTTAAATTACTTAAAAAAAAAAAAAATTTTACAACCGAAAAATAAAACGTTACAATTAATTATTGTTTCAGTCCGTGGGAGCGGAAATTTTATCAGGCCGAGTCTGTCGCTGGTGTTGGTAGCGGTGATGGTATTACTGGATCGGATAGTGAGGATGGATTGAAAGCGCTTGGTAAGTACGGCGAAAGGTTTCAGATTGTTCTGTAAGCCTCGAAGCAACAAAGGGCTGTGAACATTGGGATAAAGCTGAAGGAGTACGTGAATGCGTGTAACACGTACAATGCCGAGTAGAAGGAGGGATCTGAGATAGAGCAGTAGCCCCATGCCAGTAGAGTGTGCGAGGATAAATATAAAGTTTCCGCTATAGTTACCTATAAATATATAACTATAGCGATGGCTCTGCTCGTATTGGTGGTAGAACGTATCGTTCGTTGTATACCAACCAGTGTTCCATGACCAAAGACAATCATGTTCAGATATAATGGGATATTGTTCGAGATATTTCCAGACGGGACGGGATGGAGTTCGGTACCGGGTAAATTAATTAATCGTCATATGTACAGCCCGTGTATGCTTTATTTGTTAACCTTGTATCTGCTAATCTTTGTTTACTTATTACGTGCGGATTTATTTGTCTTCTGTTCCTCGGCCCTTTGTTCTCTCCCGCTGTTATTTATCCATTATATTTTATATATTACCATTATTCTACTTTGTATTTCAACTACAAATGTATTTTATTGTCTTAGTTTATTTGTCCGCGGTATCAGCCTCGCGGGTTTCATTCGTAAGCCCTATTTCTGGAACTAGATGCTAATACTGCCGATAAATCTTCCCTAGGTTAATTTCATATCAACGATTATTTATTGTTTCTCTCTACAAAAGTTCGGTTACAAGTTTAATAAATGACCTATTGTGCTCTTAGGCAGATATTGTATCGTTATTTATGCTCGGGTGGAAAAAATCATCATTCATTTTCTGTTTTATTTATTTACAGAGTTTTCTTTCAATACTCATCATCGTTAGTGATTGTAAATGTTAATGTAAACATTGATGGTGATTTTTGGAAAATATTTTTTAATAAATAAAATTATTTTTCCGATAAAATTTTTAAATTTTGAAAATTTCCCGCAAAAAATAATTTTATTTGTTAAAATTAGCCATTAATCGTAATAGTAGGTTCAAAAAAAATTATATTTTTTTTTTTCACTCGAACAGTCATTACTACAGTCATTAAATGAACAATTAAAGTGGTAAAATGAATAAAAAAAAAAAAAGTGTATATATAAATTTTGGCATTAAGGAAGATATTAGATAAATAATAAATAATTATAATTATAAATGAAATATATTTGAATTGTTGACTAACGAGACAATGTTGGACGTTGATAAATAAAATAAAATAAGTGTATAAAGTTTTATTTTTTTGTCTTAAAAAGGTGAAAAAGTCTTTTGTGGATAAAATTAGCTGAATAAATTTAAAACAAACGCTGAATAATTTTTGATAAGTAGCTAAGTGTATATATGAATGAGCGATTTATCGAGAGTTTAAATATTATCATTATTATTATTATTATTATTATTATTATTATTATTGCAATTATCATAATTACAATATAGATAAGAAAGAGTGAAAGGTAACTTGAGCTTTTATCTCCAACAAAAAATATAAAATATTGTAGAACAAAAGTTCACTTTAATTTTAATTTCTTAAGAAATTTTTTTATTAAAAGTTGGCAAAAAAATTTGAATATTAATTTTTTTTTGGGCGATTGTTTAGTTTCACAGTCAATTTATTTTTTTACTTGCTCTATTTTTAATGAACTTTAAAGGAAAAATTACGTGATGGATTTAAAAAAATTCCAAATCTCATTTTTTTTGGATTAAATAAATTTTTTAATGAAATTTTTGGAATATATCTGAAAAGTTACCAAAAATATGAAGTGATATTATTTTTTGTGGGGGATAAAAGCTCAGGTGACCCAACTGGCTAGGATAAAAAGCTAAAAAATAAGTTATCAAGCGTATGTGATGGGTGATAAGTCTTGAGAAAATAAAATCCAGAGGCAAAGAGGCGGAGCGGAGAGAGAGACAAAAGTGCTCACGGTACAATTACAGAAATAGGAGGTCAATGGGTTTTTAGTCGGGAAAATTCCGACAAAAGATCAGAGTAGAGGGATGCTGATAAAAGGTTAGAGGAATTGGAGGTAGAATAAAGTAGAGCAAAATACCGAGAGCTCCGATAGTCACCTTAAAGAGAGTAGAGTTTCGTGCTCTTTTTGTGGTCGGAGCACACACTAAAATTGAGTTTTCTTCAGCCTTATCTCATCAGACGTATCACCTACTGAACCTGAAAGAGATATCCCTGAAATTTCATTACTCTAATGGCAATGGGGATAATGAAATAAAAATAAACAAAGTGAATGGAAAGTACGGATGAGCAGCTTTCAAGATGCAATAGATGCTTCGCTCTGCTGGTTCATATTTTTTCATTTCTTTCTTATCTTTTCGAAGCAAGGAATTCTAAAGATTTCTTAGATTAAAATTTTACTATTTATTTTTTTATAAAATTTTTGTTTGAGAAAAATATTATAAAGTGAGGTAAAAGCACCAATTATTGACGGCCTACTTTATTTTATGATAAATTTAATTACCTAGGACGATAATAATAATTTTAAATATTTTTTTAAAAATGCTTACAATTTATAAAATTAAAAAAAAAATTTTTTTAGTAAAAAATATTAAATATTTAATGATAAAAAAAATTAAAATTCGTTCAAAAATTACTTTTAAAATGTGAGCCAGCAGTCTGAAAAAAAAAATTACAATCAAAATAATTTTTGCCGATAAAATCATCCCTGGAACAAAAAAAAAATGTTAATTGTAAAATGTAAATTATTATACATACGTAATGAATATTAATAAGAATAATTATATAAATATAAATATGAAAATAATAAATTGTACATGATAAACATGTCTGTAAATAAATGCATAATTGTGCGACCCTCGAAACAATGTATAACGATTGTCTTAATGCCTAGACAAGATGACAAGGAAAGCTCGTAGAATAATTATTGCGTGTGCCTGGAGCTAAATTATACCTGCTCTTATTAGACACCCTTGAGGCGTTCACTAAATATTAAATATTAAATATTAACTATTAAATATTATGTATTTATGTGTATGGCCTAATGTATATACTTTGCATATTTAGTAATAAATTAATAAAAATATTATTTGAAAATTTACTTTAATTTTATTTAATACTTCCTGCTGTTTTTTATTTAATTACATATTCTGATAAGTTATTGCTAGAATGGAATAAAGTGTTGAGTGTAATTTATACTTAAACCCTGTCAATTATTTCTAAAATTATCTTTAATTATGACGTTAAAGGTTGTGTCAAAATTATCGGAGTTATTACGGAAATATTGAATAACTGTCGGATGTAGCCAAAAATATTTTTATATTTTTAAAATAATTATTTTTATTAATATTATTAATATTTGTCTTTATCATTATTTATAACAAGTAAATTCGATGAATTTTTCTCGATTTAAAACAATGAAACTCTTCAAAATAATTTTTTATTTGATTAAAGATTACTTTTTTTCATGTAAAATTTAAATACAGATTTAATTTGATTGTAAAAAAAAATTCTAAATTGAATATAATTAATAAATTAAACTTCAACAAAAGTTAAGTAAATTTCTGTTTAATTAAAATTAATTGTAATAAAATATTCAAATGAAATTTATTATCATAAATCAAATAATTTTAATTAATTAAATTATTCATATATAAATAGTCATTTGACATTTTGTTCAACAACTTGGTCATCGGATATTCCAGGTGAAACCATGCCCCAGAAACATCTCTCGTAATTCCCAACTCATAACAATTCGATTCGATATCTACGCCCTCTGCTCTAACTTTAAATAAAAAGCCCTTGCAGTAATTTTCCAGCTGAGAATTTCCATAACGCAACTCGAAGCTTCAGAGCTATTACTAAAACGCTTTCCATAATTCACTGGACTTAAATTTTTTCGCGTAGCAGTGGATCCACGACAATAAAACCTCGTTAGCGGTCCGATTTCCCGGAGCACACTGTATATATAGATATATATATATCTCCTTCTATTTCTATTACTGTTTCTCTGTACACAATACGATCTACGATATACACATACTTCCTATCGTTCCTTCTAATGGCTCGTTGTGTATAAAACGGGCAAGTGCCCTGCTTTGAATATGTATTAATGCAAATTTTATAGATTGAATCGAATAAGAGAGCAATGTTATCATCGGAGATACAATGCGCCAATAATACACAACACAATGCAATATGTGTTTCCATCGACTAGATATTCCGTCGATGTTGACTATCTACTGCTTTACGTAATTATTGCTTTATTTTGCTATTGTAGATCGATGAATTTTTTTTTTCTTATTGGATTTCATTTTTTTCTGTCTAATATTTTTTATTAATTTGTCTACAAACTCAAAAAAAATTAACAATATAAATGCTATCTATTTAAAAAATTAAAAAAGTTTTTTCAATATTTTTTAAGCTTTTTTTTTTGATTAGATTTGTGAGATACAAATTTTTGATTAATTAGAAAATTTTTTACAAAAAAAATTATTCATAATTAAATTGATAAATTTTCTAAATTTTATACCTAAAAAAGAATTTTTTTACTATCTTCATTTATTTTTTTTTTTTTAATTTTAAGGGAATGCATTTATTTTTTCAAATAAATAAATTTTTTTCTATATTGTTCATCAAAAGTAAAACAATTTTAAAAAAATGTCAAATAATTACTTGAAAGCCAAAAAGCGCCTTAAAATAAAATAAATAAATAAATTATTTGAAAATTTTTAATATTTAAAAAAAAAAACTAACTTGATTTAAAAAAAAAAAAAATCGTTTTTAAAAATTGAATTGTTTTAAGTGAGATAAAAAAAAATTAAATAATATTTACATTAATCCAAATGTTGAACCAGTTATCAAATTCTATAAATGCAACAATAACAAAACCAACAATAAAGTGAAACTAGAGGTGAATTATAAATAAAAGCCTTGAGCTATTGTGTTACACCGGTTGTGAATTATAATAGTCTATTCATCAGAGCGAGTTGGTTTCGACGCGTCCAAATAGACAAATTTAACATTGGCCGACACCCGAGTCCTCCCCCGGTTCACAGGTCACATTGATTTAGTTGGAGCGACTTGATAATGAAATAAACAGTATTTCTCGTATTACCGACCGACTGTTAGATCTATCTAGCATCTCCTATCTGTAGATTGCACCGTGTCAGTACTTTGGAGAGTAGAGACTATACTAGAGTGTAGAGTAAACTCAAGCTATAATACTAGACACCAGTGAGAGTATATTAATAATATAACTTACCAACTAACCAAGTAGACTTGAAACTTGCCCGGTCTATCAAAATATTTAATGAAATAGTTTACGTCAAACTGATGGCTCTTGTGAATATAAAGTTAAACTATAGAGTACACAGTTATAAAGGGGTATGCAGATCGGTAGTTTACTGAATTACCCGGAATAGTCTCGCCTGTTCACTCCTCTTGTATAATATATCTATTCAAACTCGATTATCACTCGCATTATTCCATGCGTTTAATTATTATTTGGATTTATCGGGTTGTGTTCTTCTTATACGCCCGTAATGCTCCTCTAAATCGGTTGTTAATGATTGACTGTCGATAATTATCATTATACTGCGGAGAGGAGGAATTAATTATTTAAAAACTCCATAAATTCTATTAAAAATCTCCATTTGAGGTGAACATTTGAATGTTGAGGGTGACGGAGCTTGTGACTAGCAAGGGAAATAATAAAAGTTATCAACGGAAATGCGCAATTCTCCCTCGGGACTGAAAATTCACTATAACAATCGTTCAATATTGATCATTATCAAATCACGGATGGTGTGCATGTGGATAAAATATATTTATTGACAATTTGTAGAGCAGGAGACCGCTACGCCCCTCAATTATATATTTACATTAAAACGCCGTTAAATTATCACACCCGGGACACATTTACATTGAGTACAAACACCAGCAATGAGCCGTGACAAATGCTGCCGATTGATTAATCACGGAGGATGTTACTCTGATTATCTTTTGGTGCTTTTTTTAGCTGGGAAAATAATAATATTAAATTGACAAAAAAATTACAAAAAAATTTTTATTAAATTTTCATTTGTAAAAAACTTAAAAAAAAAAAAAAAAAAAAAAAAAGTTTTTTTTTTGTTCTATTTTCATAATAATTACCTTTTACACTCTCTATTGCTTTGAAAAGTGACGAAAGGTAAGTTTTAAATAGAAGTTGTTAAAATTACGATAATTGCACAAGTTCACTTTGCACTTAGATGTGTCTTCGCTCGATAAATTCTAAATGTTATTTTAATTTCAGTTAATTAAATTATTGTAATTAAATAATATTAAAATTTCAATATTCTTTGACAAAATCTCCGCTAAGAGATGTAATGAACGTTATAATTATTATTGTAATTAGGTTTTATCATTCCACGATCGTTATACTTTTCGATAAATTATTAATAGTGAAATTGAATTAATTTTATATAAATGTAACTTTTAAATTTGCTTTATTAAATATTGACATTTACCAAATTGCACTGTACTTTCTTAAATATTGATATTTTTAAAGAAATAAGCTCATCCCGATGTTACACTCAACAAGAGCTTTCATTTGAGTACCCACATGTATTTTGATATATTTAGCATATATAAAATATATAAATATATGAAAAATTGATGTGGGTACTCAAATGAAAAGTCTTGATGAGTATAACATCGGGATGGACTTATATCTTTAAAAATGTCAATAGTTCTCAAGATACAAGGTCATTTTTTAATTATCTATCTAGAGATAAAACTTTGAAAAGTTACAAATTCAAATCAAGACCTTTGCAATGACACAAAATTTTTTTATTCTCTTAATAATATAAATTAAAAATTTAATTTTAAATAAAACAATACCTTTGATTTATTTTAATTATTTTTAACATTATTACTATTTTTTTTTTAAATAGACAAATTTATTTTTTTTTTCTCTAAAAGCATTAAATAATTTATTAAAATAAATACTGCCCCTAATAATTATTTTAATGCACAAAATCCATTATTACTTTTTAATAAAATAAATAATTTTTCCTACATTTAATTATCCGATAGAAAAGTCAAAAAGCACTGCTATTAGATTACTGATTCTATGATAGGGTTGATAGGGTCACTAGTATCAGCTTTCACATCTACGAGGAATGAAGCTCGGTCATTATCGTGCTATGATTCAGGGTAAAATATGACAGGAGAGAAACTAAAGTGCGTAGAACTGATACCGAGGAATTATATTTAGTCCTTTATATTGTGATCATAACATACCACTTTGGACTATTGACGAGTCACACACCCTCGTACGGCACCGACCTAGCCCCGGGTTTCGTGAGGACACTAAATATAGGCATGAAGTATTAAGTTCTGGATGAGGATATTTGATAGTTAAGGGAAAGGGTTATGCGGGTGTTCTCATATTCTTGTCGAGCATTGTATTGGCAGAGCATATCTCCATTTCTGTCGCTATGTATGTATTATCCGTATATTAGTGAAATCATACACGACTGTCACGAATAGTCCTCGAGCTGTGTAACCTGTAGTTGCCCTTACTTGTTCTCTTATGGTCAATCAGATTATATCTCTAATGTAAATGTAAAAGCAAATATTAACTTTTGAGTTATTGGATATGTTATTTGAGGTAATAAACAATTCTTTTATTTATTTTTTTTTTTTTTTTTTTTTCAATTTAGTTTCATGCAGAAATAATAACTATATATTTTTTTCTACGAAAAAAAAATTCATTTTCTTTTTAATTATTAATTTTTTTTTTTTTTTTAAATTAAAAAATCAATTTATTAAAATTTTTTATATTGTTATTTTTTAATTGAATAAAATTTCAACAATTGAAAGATTTTAATAAATTGTAACCAATTTTATTCTAAATAAAAAATGAAAAATTTTTTAATTAAATATTATGGAACTCTATGAATAAATTTTTAAAAATAAATTACAGAGTATCCTTTTCAATTCAACAGAAAATAACGCAAATATTTATCGTAATAAAATTACTAAAAAGCGTAATTTAATTCAGTAAATGCCGAGCATTCATCCAGGAAAAGTAAACCCAAAAACCATTAATTAACCAGCAATTTAATTAACCCATCGACTGAACCCGTGATTTTATATTGAAATAAGAACCAGAGTATGCATAAAATAATTTAAACAATGATTTTCACAATAATTACAACATCATTGAAATATAAACATTGTATTGTATTGTATTGTATTGCATTGTATTAAATTTTCAATATCCACTCTCACAATAATGAGAAATTTAAAAAATTTCAATTACGCTGGGCAACAACAAAATTCCCCGACAAAAAAAAGCCTTTACCTTAAATTTACTATAAATTGCAGCTATTTCCTTAATCCCAAAAATGATTGCGGCAATCAAGATAATGTGGTAAAAAATATTATTTTTTAGCATCTCGAGCCGTATCGCGAAGTAGATGTAACGGAAAAATTACGCGGGCTATATCGGCTTACATACACATACACAGATGTTAATAAATGTAAGTGTATGTAAGGGTAGCCAATGTTTCTGTCACGAAAAGGTTATATCGGTACACACATTTGAGCTCGTGTATCGGCACTACTCCACTAAACATTCGTGATGCACAGTACTTAAGCTCGACAGAGGTTGTACGTGAACACATGGGGAGATTTGGATCAGTCAGAGCTGTGCAGGGTTACATTGCAACCAAAACTTGCAAGGGTTGCAAGTTGCACGTTAAACTAATACACCCACTCGCTCACACTTATATTGTATTATATTATGTTGCAGCTATATATACACAAGATTGAGAATTGTAAGTGAGTAAGCAAGTAAGCAAGTATGTGAGCTTATTTAACAATGAGTTGGAAAAAGAAAAGCAGTTGTGAAATATCGATTTTCAATTACATCCCTATTCGTGACTGGGAACAATGTCTCGATGTGTATATCTGTATCTACCAAGTCTTTCCACCGCTCTACAGTGAACTCTGCAGCCTTGGCATAAAATAAAATCCCGTGTTATCTCAAGGTCCATCTTGTTGCAACAACTTCTGATGATGCAACACCCTCGCCCTTCTCCACCTTAACCTTTCTATTCCCTTTTCCTTAACTTCAGGTAATAACTTCTACCATAAAATCGATTGAATTTAATCAACTTTACACAGACAAGTGTTACAGTTACAATTCTAGTTCTTTAATAAATTTTTTACTAAATATATATGTTGATCAAAATAAAAAAAAATTTTTTTTTTTTTTTAAATAAATATTAATACACAACGTATATTTTTAGTAAATTATTTTTGTATACATTTTATATTGTTTTTGACTAAATAAATAAAATTTTGCTTTATTAAATAATTACTTTTGTTAAATTGCTCTGTACTTTTTTAACTATTGACGTTTTTAAAGATATAAGCCCATCCCGATGTTACACTCATCAAGAGCTTTCATTTGAGTACCCACATGCATTTTCATATATTTGTCATATATAATAAATATAAATATATAAAAAATTGATGTGGGTACTCTAATGAAAGGTCTTGATGAATATAACATCGGGATGGACTTATATCTTTAAAAATGTCAATAGTTCACGAGATACGAAATCATAATAAATTGCCTATCGCTGAAAATGATATGAAACCATGACTGGCCACAAAATTTTGCTTATTTTCTTAATAATATAGAAAAAAAAAAATAATATTTTTTATAGTCTTGAAATAAATTTTTCTTTCATATTTTAATACTTTTATTTAATTTAAAATTAAATATTAAATATATATGTATTTTTAAGAATAATAAATTTATTGGATAAATATTTGATTTAATTTTAATTTTCTGTTTAATATTCCAAGCTTTTGTTAAAATTAAAATGAAAACACCAGCTTTAACTTTTGGTTAAAAGTTATAATTGACAATAAGTGCAGAGCGGGAGTCCGCACGCATTAAATCGATTAATTTGGATGCTCGCGTGCGGTAGTGTTACAGAAGTATACAGCGGTAGACCGGAAAAATTACACGGCACATGATCGCTATCAGGAATTATGTAATAAACATCATAGAAATATTATTATAAGGTTGAAAGATTGATTAAGAGGTAGAAAGTCTCAGTTGTGTAGGGAAAAAGGGTTTGCCTTTGGATACTTGTACAGTGTAATTTTTCGTTTAGCCGATAGTATCACTTCGCGTATCCCTTTTTCCTGACATTTTTAGATTAAGGTAAATAATAATGTTCATTTATAAATTAGACTCGGGCTTGGCATACCTAAGCCCGAGGATGAGGTATGGCGGAGTTTAAACATCTCGGCTTTGTTGCTTTGTTTTAATTGTTGTTTTAATAAATACTGAAGACTGACAGGGGGATTTCTGGCTTCTACAAGTATTATTATTATTTTTTTACAGTAATTAATTGTTAATGGACTACGGAACTATTATTTTCCTCAGGGGCTTCTGTTGAGATTTTTCATAATTAGTCGGGGATTTAGTGAGGTTGATTGTTAAATTTACTTTTAAATCACAGCTTTATTTTTATTGCGTTGAAAAAAAATTAATAATAAAAATAATAATCTATAAGCAGGTAAAAAGTTAAAAATGAATATTGCAAGGGTCAGTCGGCTTAAAAAAAAAGTCAAAGGAAATTTAGAGAAGAGCAGATGTGATAGGATGTATTCAGGTAAGACGTACCACGTTGTGATGTTAGTAAATGGTATATGGACATATAGTGATGTTCGATAACGGAAAATGCAAGAGCACTCAGACGATCGTAAAACATTTATGCGAGGTTGAAGTGTGGGTAAGAAGCGATGTATGTGACACATAGGGTGCAATTCTTACTGACAGTTTACTAACGTTCAGTTGAAAAAACATCCTGAAAATAGGGATAGAGGTTATTGAATAACATAAAGACGGTCAATACTTTTATTTTGCATCAGAGAACTCGAAATACCGAGAAATGGTTGAAAAGGTGAATTTTTATCCACTCCAGGTGCTAGAAAACTTTATTAAATTTACAATAATATTTTAAATTATTAAAAGCTTTCTTTTTTAAGAAGTAGCAATTTTTTTTTTTTTTTAATTCAGATTATATTTCTACAGAGACTTAGTTTTTTATTCTTCTTAATAAAGATTTATTTATAAATCGAAAATGAGTTAATTGAATTAAGCTTGAGTTCTGTTAGATTGACAAATCTAAAATAATTACTATAGAATTCAAAGATAATTTGAGACGCTTGAGTAAATTCTCAATGAAGCGAGAGCTTTAATTTCATTGAATTTCAAACTATCACATTTGGTAATTAAATATATTAACTTCTATTTCAGATTACGGATGTATGAGTGATAAAAATTTCTTACTAAAAAGTATTTTAAGTTATTTAAACAGATTTTCAATTCTATTTTCTCTCTGGTCATCATCTTAAGTGTCTTTAAGTGAATTAGAAAACTCTTAACGAAATAATTCGATTATCTTTGAAGATACTGCTACTCAATAATTCACCTAGAATGTTAATTCAATTTCAGTTTTAATAGTTTCCGTTAGGATTTCCGCTTCCGGATTCTCTTGAGTAATTATCTTAAGTGTCTTCAAGCAATTACAACAAAATAAATTCACAATTTTCCGATACATTTTTTAAATATTTCTATATTTTGCCTGATTAACATAAAAAAATAATTTACCACAGTATTATAATTTTTTTTTTTAATTAATTTTAATTAGTTGCTCAAAATAATTAAAAAAATTAATTTTTATATACGATTTAAATACTTAAAATTTCACTCTCTAGTAGTGAGATAATTAAGCGACCATGCGCCATCTGTCGGAAATTCTTGAAACTAAGTTAAAAAAATTAAAAATGATAAATTGTCTTATTAGTAAATTATTTTTACAAGTATCATGTAATTTTGTTTCTTAAAAATCCTAAAAGCTGATTGTATTTTTTAAAAAGTTAACCACGGCCGATTATTCGTCACTGCGGATATTTCCCGAGTGTCTTGAGGTGACACCATAAAATTAATATGAAATGTTGGTATAATTTTTCAAACGTAGCATTAAAATAAATCAAAGTTTTATCTTTGATATTTTTATTGCGAAAGCTCAATGTAATAGAATACTTTTGAACAATAGAACTTCGGGTTACACAACAAACAACGTTGTCAGAGTATCCTCAGCCGGATAAAAAAAGTAAAAAAGTTAACAACACAAAGAACAAAGCAATCAAGTTGTCTATGAAATGCATGGACCAAAAATGTCGATAAATTTAATATAATGGCAAAACTACGGGAATATATTTCACCGATCTCGCGAAATCAACGGAAAAGTATCATTGACAATCCGGAAACAAGTTTATCGAAGTAACTCGAAATGTTGGATCGCAATGCACGATAGTTGAGCGAACAAACTTAAAAATCTTAACTCTATTCAAGATGGGTTTGCTTCTTTCTATTTGTATTGTCCTCTGCTGTAGGAAGAACTCTGTAGTAACAATAACAATAAGAATAAGAATAAAAATAAGAATAAGGATAAGGATAAGAATAAGGATCACAGCATACACATTCATTGGTAGTGTACTGTGTAAAATGTGTTGTCGGATGTCGAAAGTGTAGTGTCGGAATCGGATGGCTCGGTTATGGGGATGAACCCTCTGCTCCGGTTCTGCTGGAAAGCACAAATAGAGTGAGTCGAGAAAGAGAAACCGGCTACGGTTGCCGGAACATCGGATAACTGCTCCGGGAAGAACAGTGAAATAAATATGCCGGTCGTCGAACCGTCCTGGAAATCGATTGCACGAGAGTTGAGGAAGATAAAGATGGGAGGAGGGTGGAGGTTCGAGGCTCCAGGTTGAAAGTGAAGGAGTTCTGAGGTATAAATAGGAACGACTCGGTGTCTAAATTTACGGGTAGGCAACGCTGCGTAATTACTGGCATTTTATTTCCGACTTTGAATCGACGCGGGACAAATGGCGCGAGATTAAATTGATTGAGCGCTTGCTGCTGTAGTATGCTAGTGCAGAGAGGAACAATGACGAAGCAGAGAGCGGTAGGGGGTTGTAAAAACAAAACAGTAGAGCAGGTGTGATTTTGTCGGTTCTCATTGGTAATTGTTGGTGGGAATAAAAAGTTGCAAGTGAGTTGATTTGATGGAAGAATTTAAAAAAATTTTTTTTATTTTTTTATATTATTAAGAAATGACCTTGTATCTCGTGAACTATTGACATTTTTAAAAATATAAGCTCATCACGATGTTACACTCATCAAGAGCTTTCATTTGAGTACCCACATGCATTTTCATATATTTTTTATATATACAATATATATAAATATATGAAAAATTGATGTGGGTATTCAAATGAAAGCTCTTGATGAGTGTAACATCGGGATGAGCTTATATTTTTAAAAGCATCAATATTTAAGAAAGTACAGTCCAATTTAACAAACGTCATTATTTATGAAGCAAAGTTTTATTTATTTATGATTGATCTTTTATTTTGATGACTTTAATAAAAAAAATAATTCCGTGAATCTACTACATGTTCTTCCTAATTTTTATAAAATTTGAAACATTAAAAAAAAAATTATTTTGACAAAAGAAAAAAAATCTTAAACTAAAAAATTAATTTTCATAAGCTATTGTTTTAATTTTTCAACTGAGAAATTTTTTTCAATTGACATTTTTTTGAATGTGTTACAAAATTTTTCTTAACATAAAACTAAAAAGTATAAAATTATTTAAGGATATCTCGATACATATGACAATATTACACACTATCAAGGGCCAGGAAACAGGAATAATGATAAGAGCCGAAATGTTCAAAATTAATGCTTGATAGAGGTTCGCGAAGGATAAACCGAGTGTCTATTGGATTCCTTAAGTGTCCTAACGACGCGATCGAGTTGATATGTACGTATTTATAATAGATGTGCAGTGTGCCGAACGCAATGTGTCGGCAACGATGATAACGGGTGGGCGGTGGGAGGCTCGGGGGTTGAGTGTATTTGTGATAGCTGGTATAGCGACGAGTCGATGTTAATGCCCTGTTGAGAGGAATCACAGATATCTATCCTCTTAATCATCCCTCGTTGGAATCTGCAAACACCCGAGCACTCCACGCTATCTATCCTGTCTTACTCTTTCAGCAATTATTCACGAGAGCTCGGCAATGTCCTCTGTGAATATTTATAATCGACTTGTATTTTTTTTTTTAAGAGTCGAACATACGTCAGGATCGAACTGAATTTCAAGAGAGAATTTTGTTAAATGTTTTATTAAAATTTTTAAAATTTTTTTTATAATTATTAAATTATCAAGGTTCTTTAATTTTTAATTGCATCAATATTAAAGCTTAAAAGCTTTCAAAGGCATTAATATTGAATTAATTTTATCCATTAGCGATGATGATAATTGATAATATTCAAAGAAATTGCGAATTGCGACTGATTAAGCGATGCAAATTTTAAAGTTTTAAATGGTTTTTATCCTGAGATTGACGTTTTTTTTTTTCGTATAAATATTTTAGTAGCTTTTAGCATGAAAATTTAATTAATGTTAATCGATATTCAGTAAGAGTTAACTCTGTAAATATTAAAGACTTCTGGAGGTAATTATTAAAGATAATTAGAACTGGTTAATTTTTAGATTTTTTAAAATTGAATTTGTTGAGAAAGTTATTTTTTTATCGGGTAGTTCTGGAGAAAACAACTGTCAGCAGTTGCTAATTCAACTATAATATGTCCCGATAACAAAGGAGCGAATAACAAGCGGATATTTAGTCATTTCAGAGGATAAAATCCTCAAATAAAGAACTAAATTAATGATAATAATAATTAGCGGTGGATATAAAGTTAAGAGGACAAGAATGCGGGGGCAGGTATCCTCGAGCCGAAACTAACCTCAAATTACCTCTCGAGGCAATTCCGAGGGTGCTAATTACCAAAAGTTTTAGGCGGCGGTTATATCCGCGGTATAGAAACACGAGCGTGGAGAGGCCCGCAATTTAGTGAGTTATTGAAAAATTTCATCCCGCTTTAAATTTTATCCTGGCCACGCGTTGGCCTGACTCAACTCTGCTCGGCTTTGGCTCCACTGTTTTCACTCCTCTCAGCCTTAACAAAATTTTTTAGTAATTTTATTTCATTATTATTATAGTTATTTTTTTTTTTTTGCATGTAGTTTAACATTTATTTAGTTTTTCCGCCACACCACTCGCTCCGCTTAATTCTTCGCCCACTCGAGAGCCCCAGGCTGCTCTGCTAAGCACAAAAATTCCATCCTCCTCGCTTTATTATATTTTTCTTAAGAAATTTAACTTTATTATTATGTTTTATGTATTTTATTTTTCATTTTTTTCGAGCTCTGATTTCCCGCTGGGTTCTTATTCATTTATAAATTATTTTGTCGCCGACTTAAGCTATTTTTAAATTCATCCGTCTCTAGTACACCGCGGGTATATACGCAGAGGGAAAAGAGGGAAACAGAGGCCGGGGTGGTGCAGTAAGACCAGGTGGAACTACAATCAATAGAATTTAACGAGTTTGTGGGGTTTATACTCCGTCTCACATATATATACGAGTACGTTTCTCTCATCTCCGTTGGTGATGTGATACATGAGCGTATAACAGCGCGTTTATGTCGACACATACTCGATACTCGCGAGTTCACATAAACAGGGGCCGGAAAAGACCGGAATAATTTCATTTTCACGGATATTGAATTTACGAGTCATCGATATGGCGAATTGAAATTTTACTACTATTATTGTCATTGTATGAACATTTTATCATTCTTTTATTGAGGGAATATTGATGGGATGATGGTTATCAAGTTATTTATGTCGCTAATTAAAAAGGCATAGAGGATGATTGCGGTAACTGGTGCATTAATTCTCATTTTTCAATTGATATTTTGTTCAGAAGGATTTTATGCGGAATATTTCAAATTTCCGAGTTTAAAATTTCTTAATTAAACAATAATGTCTGTCAAAATTATAAATTATTGTCTATCTAAAGCTTAAATTCATTATTTATATTCATAACTCTCGATAAATAATTTTTTTAATTCAATTTAGTTCCAAATATTTTCGACAGGTGGCTAATAGTCGCTAAATTTGTTCGATACCAGAGACTTAACTTTTCTAATATTTAATTGTAAAATAAAAATTTTTTTTTGAACTTTCTTGAAGATATAAAAACTTATTTTCATTTAATGGAATTGTATATTTTTAATAAAATAAATAGTTATAATAAATTATTTTTTTATTATGGCGATAACAAAATTTTTTTACGAGAAATGGATAGATAGTGAAGTATGAAGGGAAGGTGTCACAATTCCTCAGTACGGCCGGGTCACAGTCTCTACTCGGGGATGAGAAAAGATATTGTATCGAGTATGCAATATTCCGCGGCGCCTGACGCAGTTACTCCATAAATGTATTTAATATTTCTGAAGATAAATTCCGAGACACTAGATTCTCGTACGCGAACGCGAAAAAAGAATTTATTATTGAAATATTAAAAATTATAAATTTATTCAGGATTTTTTTTAAAAAATAAATATGATAAATTTTTGGTTTTATTTATTGGAAAAAAGAAATTTAATAAAAAGCATTTAAATATTATTCGTCAATGGTATTTTATTTTTATCGTTACAGTTAAGATAATACAAACAAAACCGCGACAGCAAAAATAATGAACAAAAAGATTTTTACCGGAAGATAAACACTTGAATAGAAGGAGGTTGAATGTTGGGTAAGCTACTGTAGAGAACACTGTTGAGCTAATTAATACCGCGTCTTTTAATTGCCGTGACATCGACAGACGGTAATCCACCGCACGCTGACCCTTTGTTCCCTCGATCCGCTGGGATACGACGTCATTGACGTTCAAGTACCCTCTTTCCCCGTTCGCTTTGTGGTGCTCTCTCTCATTCTCTGTCACACCCACTTGCTCCAGTCGTCGACAGTATGATTCTGTAGACGTCATTTCAAATCGAGCTCGAGATGAGAGTCAATATATATGTTTGTATGTAAGTGAAGCAACGGTGTGTGGGTGTAATAGTCGGATATGCATGTATTATGGGTCCGACATGCTACACCACTGAAATATATATTCAATTCCAGTGTGTGTCGATATGTTTCCCTCAGGACAAACTTCCACTCGAAGAGCTCATAGTTGTCATTATACCTTCGTGGCTTGGTTGCCAGTTTCAAAAATTGATAACTGTAAATATGACTATTACAATTATTGAAATTTTAAACAATTATTTGTACTTGAAAAAATTTTTTTAAATCAATTTTTACTTTTTCAAACATTAATTTTTTTTCTGATTATTTTTCTCTAATTTAAAATAATTTTTTTTAGTGTTAAAAAAAAAATTAAAATGATTTTTTTTCTTTGGTAAGCGTGTTGGATCACAAATTAGCCGTAAATATCACGGATATTAAAATAAATATCAAATAAAGAGCTCAATATAATTAAAGCTATTACCTTGTACCTGTCAATAATTGTTCGGAGCCTTAAGCCTTTTGTCGGGTATAAAGAAAGACATCTCTCAGCTATCAGAATCAGTCTATTATTTAAATGACGCTCCTATCCAGTGAAATGTCGATACAACTAAATGAAAGGCCAGGTAATTAGCGAGTTGTCTATCCGTCATTTAAAAGTTACAACCGATAGAGATCCCAACAGTGAAAATTCAATTTACAAATCCGGAATGTTCCTCTTGGATGTCATGTAAATTCTTTATTTTAGTAACACAACTGTGAGGGAAAAAATTTACACAACCACCCACACTGTAGTATATCCTTTTGCCTCCGAATTTTTCCGTTTTCCGCATTGATTTTGATTGACGTGACAGCCTGCAATCGACAATTGGTATCGGAACAAAGAGAGAAGCGCTTCAAAGACAGGCCAAGGGGTGCTGAGTAATGCTTGGGGTAAATTGGATCGTTGTAAATTTTTATTGTTATATTTTGTGTTTTAGATTTTATATTGTAATTGGAGTTTTAAATTTACAGAGAATAAGATAGGAAGGAAAAAAAATACGGAGGATTTTATAGGCGCAGGATCAGGAACATTAATTTGACGGGCTCACCGGAGCATCAGGAAGGATAAAAGGGAATGGCAACAAGTAATTGGCCACACATCCGACGACACTCAGACCACACACCTGTGTGAACAACCGAGTTACGCGTGTCGAACCAACGTACGTTAATTTACGCGGGCTAGGGATAACGAGGCTGCGCAAATACACCGCTCAACATCTCGATGATAGAGTGAGAGACAAATAGGGATGGATAAAGTTCCCGAGAGCACTCTATACTATATATATATAAACGTGGACCGACTCGATGAATCCAATTTAATGGACAAACGTTTTACACTTACATGAGCACGATACTGTTATATGATCACGTTTGTTGGTTTATCGATACATTTTGTTTGTATTTTAACATTTAAGACTCTATTGTAAGTTATTAATTATTGATAATCATTTTTTTTCTTATTTTTATATTTTATTGACAATAAAAAATAATTAATTAAAGTAAAATAATTGTTGTAAGTTATTAATTAATTTTTTTATTTTATTGACAGTAACAAATAATTAATTAAAGAAAAATAATTTACTCTGAAAAAAAAAAAAAAAAAAAATTAAATTGAATTAAAAAAATCATTTTGAAGAGTTTAATTTTTTTGTACAAACACGAAAAATTTTTGAATTAAATAAAAGTAAAGATTTAGCTTAAGAATTTTTTTACTCAAGTCAAAATCAAGTTTTTCAAAATTTTCTACTTAACTCAAGTAAATTTTTTTTTTTATGCAATGTCTACCTCAATGTAATGTCTTGAAGCCTTTTAAATGTCCAATTATGCAGTCGCAAATAATGTAAATAATTTTCTAAAATCAAGCGAAAAAATGCAAAAAGCTTTAACCTCATTCAGCAAATGAATGAATAATTACTGGTTCAGTTTACTCAGTCGCAAAATCAGTCAATAACGGTGGTAATTGACGTATAGTTTATATTAGCATACGCAAATAGAACACAACTATTTATTAAGTCCATGGCACACGCAGTATGATTTAAAGCTTGTCTCACGGCTATCTAATGAGTAATGAGTAAACAGCAAATTACGGAGCGCAAAGGGCGACGCGATAAATACATGTGTATCAATTTGCCGTTCATGCATATTTAAATAATTAATACCCATTACTAGACACTACACACTGAATTCTATGGCAAAATCCACTTTAAAATATCAAGTCAAGTTGACGCCAAATATTTATTTATTACCGATTCCGCTCCCAGAGTATTCGAGTGTGTAGGTCATACGTCCGCTGGTGCATTGCCTTTTTTATCGGATCACTTTTACCATCTTTTGTCTCGGCTTATGTATTCTTTCCTCTATCTTCCTTTATATTTTTTTATTTTTTTCTATTTCCCATACGGCGGTCTCTTATTTTCCTTCCTTTGGCGCTCTCGCCGTCTCGAGGTTCACTTTAAAATGGAGGTAGCCCGAGGTAAGCCGGAAATTTAAGCTCGACGTTATTCCATCCAATCCAATCGCCAGCCATATTTTCTTATCTGAGACAAAAACTTTTTACCGGTAAAGTCAAAATGACTCAAGTATGTATAATAATAAAAAAGCTTTTTCGCAAAACAATGTGTCAAAGATAACTATTTCCTTTTAACTCACTTTTTTTTTTTATAGACAATTTTACAAGCGATGATAAAAGAATTTATTGAATAAAAATAAATTAGTTTATTTAAAAATGATTTATTAAAAATAAAAATTTTTTTTTTTTCAATTTTAATTCTAATAACTATTTATTTGTTATTAATAAAATTTTTACGGTTGATTTTTTTCTGAAATAAAAGCCCTAAATTTCAAACAGAAAAAAAATAATAAAAAATTTGAAGCAATTTAAATTTTCTTACCCTGTCTTGGGTTCTCTGATCTTTTGTTACTTTTTTCTTCAACTTCTACTGCTACTGTTATTATTATCATTATTATTATTTGTATTTTTCACTGTCTAGCACACCAACCAGCAACTCCCTTGAGCGCCGACAGGACGTGACGTCAGCGAATGCAAATTACGCACGCTTCGGTCTACATGCTACTTTTATTGCCAGCGAGAGAGATCGGTTGATATTCACCTCGGGTTTGTGCCGATGAACGGGTTTACAGGGTTGTAGAGATTGGGTTCTGACTATAGACTATAGACTATTCCAACTATAGATTATAGAAACTATAGACTGTCGCACTAAACCCAGAGTACTCCACTGGAGTGTCAATGATCATGATGATGCTGCACTAGTTTCTCCATCATCATTCAAATCATTTCCATCAATCACTCCTTTTCTTTTCTTTGCTATTTTCAACTTGTAACTCAAGTTACTTTAAGTTATCTTTTCAGTTAAATCAAAATCTAAATTTACAAATAATAAATTGAAATTGAATCAATTAATGTTAACAATATAATTATTTACTTGAAATATTAAATAATAAATCATGAATTTTATTAGATTAATTAGATGTCTACTGATTTAATAATTTTATTCTTATTTAAAATAAATTTTTAAAATTATTTATTATTTTAATTTCATTTAATATTAAATAAAATATCATTTAAATAAATCATCAAATTTTGATTTTTATTTCAAATAAATTTCAATCCAAAAAAATTAATTTATAATGAAAACTTATTATTTTCCAAGCGAAAATGTACAAGCTAATTGGCCATGTATTATATATATTTTCACTAATTATAATGCAAACAAAATAAAGCACTAACCGGAAAAAAGAAAAGCCTTGTTCGGAGTTTGGCGTTCGGACTGAGCGAAAATAGCCCGCTGCGTTGGAGAAATGACAATAAATTTATTATAAAACAAAGTTAGAGATGATAAAAAATTTTGATGGTTAAAATGTGTAAAAAGCAAAGACCGAAGTCCGTAAAAGTGAAGGTAAAACTCAGGAGGGTCTTATCATTTCTCAAAGTTACTGAGACTGAGGCAGCCACTCCAGTGAATACAATATACATATATATATATATCCAGGCAGTGTAAGTTTCCCTAATGCATAGAAGTGACCTTCGAGAGACTCGGCTGTCATTTTTTCTCATTTCCAGTATGCTCGAAGCTCAAAGCCCAGAGGGTAGGGCAAGTAGCTCTCGAGTACTTTGCAGATCCTCCACTCAGGCGCCCCGAGAGCACTGTACTGGTGACTGGTGACAATGCAAGCTAAAAGCTTCTCAGCTCCGGTGTCCAAAGTGATCGAATATTGATCACTTTTTTTTTTTTTTTTTTTTTTTTCCAAATCAAAAAGTGTCTAATAAAGAAGGAAAAAATGACCGGGAGTTTTGAGTTATCGGCAATAGGTTTGGTTACTGTGCCCGGTGATAAATACCGCGGGCCATAAAAAAGCGTAATAAAAATGAAAAAGGGGCAAATCCATCGGAAGCTTACTTAGTAGTGGTAAACAAGAACAGGTGCAGGGGCTGGGTGTAGGTGGATGACGTACTGGTAGTGCGCTGCTAGTACACCCGGCTTGATGCTTGTTCAAGTAACAATGCATGTCTGAAGACAGTATATCTTCATTGAAATAGACCCGCGGACCGGAGGGAGAGTCGCGAGCTCGGCTGGGAGATATTTATTTACATTCCAGCAATTAACTGGCCATTAGTCGAGCCTCAACAGACGGTCCTATGCTGCTGTTACTACTACTGTTGCTGTTGCTGTTGGTTGGTTGTTACTGGAAGTTATTCGCCCCTAAGCCCCCAGGGAGGTGCAGAGGTGAAGAGTTTCTCGCCGTGTTTCCACGCGGTTCGCATCCAAAACAACTACTGTCTTTGGCCAAGGGGTGAGAGTGGATTCATTGAATTACTCCGAGTCAAACAAATATTCCCAATATGCGATTTTGGGAATGAGTTTTGAAGATTATTTACTATCCAAAAAATTTTTTATTAATTTTACTGAGAGTATTAAGTTCTATGATAATAAATTAATTTATTCTCTAAAAAATTTGAAATGAAGATTTCATTTTAGAATTTACAATATTAATTTTTTTTTTTATTAATTAACATTTATGAAGACAAGAAATTTTTGTTTTAAGATCCGAAAAAATTGAAAAAAAAATTTCATTTTAAATAGTTTAATAAATTATTATTATTATTTTGATGAGACGAAGGGTGTTATTGATAACAATATTTATAATTGAATATTTAATTGAATAGAATATAAATGGAAATTTGTCTGGACGGATGATTGGGCAGATAGTTTGTGCTTCATTCAGAATACGAGATTTCCCAAAGACCTCGCATGGTCGAATGATCAAGGATGAATCAATTTAGAAGCGGTTTCGCGCCGAATATATACTCTCTCATTCGCGGACGATCTGGACAATCTGTATTAATGCACCCGATCGGACGGAATTACTAAATATTGCCTTCTACTATATGCATACACTCTAAATCTACAATATATATGTATATATATATTAGATGAATTGGAATATTAACATGCCCGATAGGTAATTTCCGGCTGCTAACTCTATGACCACTTTGAAAAGTCTGATAATTATACTACACCTCTTTCGCTTTAAATTATCTCTATAAATTATAAAATTAATTAGAGCATTCATTATATATCCATGACATGCAAATTTATTTGAATAAAATCATTAATTTTAATTTAATAGTTTAAAATTAAACTCTCTTGTAAAGAGAGAAATCAGCGACCATTCGCCACCTGTCGGGAATTTTAAATACTAAATTTATTTAAAAAATTCTACGTGACCAAATTAATGGTTTGTACAAAAAAACAAAGACAAAAATTACAAATATAATAACGTCTTATTAAAAAGATAGAAATAAATCAAAGATTAAATCACGTAATTAAATTTGATAAGTTTAGCATTAATGAGGTAATAAAAAATTATTCCGAATAAATAATAAACAAACAACTCGTACTAATTTAGGTCTTTATAATCCGATTATTTAGCCACTATAATAAAATATTTCTTCTTATCATTTAAATACGAGGTGCGATTATCAACGCGTCATTAAAAAAATCTTAAAAAAAAAAAATATTTAATTTAATTTCAACTGTAAATATTTACGTGCCCAGAGAGTTAAAAAAATATTTACAAAGAACAGTTAACAGTTGAACAACTATTTTTAAAGCAGAGTATACTTTATACTTACAAAATAAAACTTTTCCAGCTCTTACTCTCATTCTTATTGTACATAATTGCTGAAGAAAGTTACCGAAAAAAAAATAGAATAAAAAAGAGTTTTACAAGAATTTATTTTGTCGAGACGTTGATATAATTATCTCAAAAACGTCAGACTTATCGGCATTACTTTATTTTACTTTATCCTCTTTCAGTTATTTCTTTAAAAGATATTTAACGCTCACGCATTGCGTGAAGGAAAAAATCAATTGTTGTAATCGGATTAAGACTGGTATTGTGCTGAACGACATTAAATATCACCAGCAGATATAAAGTAACTAGGGTTCATGGCATATGTGGCAAGGGGGAGGGGGTACTGTATGTAATACAAATGCAAATACAAATACAAATACAAATATAAGGGTTTAATACACGGTGTAGTTTATATTAGTTTGTATGCATGAGTTGATGATATGCCGGTGTGAAAGTAAGTACAGCCGCACCCCCTCGTAAATATAAATGCCTTGAACGTATGCCGCACCGGACAAGCATCGACTGAGGAGCGGCTACGGGTTAACGAGCACAAGCCATCAATTTCTGGCTAATCAAATTCAAAACATCGCACTTGGTGAACCAACTTGTGGATTTATAATTTCCGGTCATGACAACACACTGTTATTATTAAGCTTTTTAGTTTTTTCAGTTTTTGTTAATGCTTGTCTATGAGACTTGAACTTCAATGATGGTATTTTATTTTTTTAATATTTTTTAGAAATAAAATTTTATATCAAAAATATTTATATGAATTTTAGAAGACTATTTAAAAAAATACATTATTAAAACAACTTTAGGCTAATTTTTTTTTATCTGATACAAAAATTTGGTCAAAGCGCAAAAATATCTAAACAGAAAATTAATTTTTAAAAATTAAATAAAAAAAAGATTTTTTATCAATCTTTTATAATTCAAATTTAATTAAATTATTAAAAAAAAAAATCATGTATAAAAAAATAAATTTTATAAACATTAATTTTAAATGAAAAGTTTTTTTCTTAAAAAATTACGAAAAATATTTTTATAGTTACCTAACATCGACAATTAAAAGTTACACCATACCGCGAAATTACCGAGGAATTACGACGACAATGACCATTATTCGGGTGGGTTTTGTTTATAAAAATTTAGCGGTACTTGAGAGTAAAGTGTGTCGTTACATGCCGGGGAAAAAAGGGAAAAAGTGGCGAGGATCTTTTCGCCTGAGGTCAGATGTAGAAACGGGTAGGTGACGAGCGTCTTGGGGCGACTTGAGTGCCAGCGACGGGGTCGTTACGGGGTTATTTCCCGAAGCATTGAGGCCTCGTAAAAATGATACTACACCGAGACGAGCAGGACCAAGAGACCAGGCTCTTTTATATGGACAGGGTTGTCATCCGTCAGGTTACCTGTCACTCACCTTTACTCGCTCAGCTGGACACTCGATAATGTACGTCATCAAATCGAATGGAGCTCTTTTAAACCGACCTTACTCTTTCCAATTCTCATTTTTTTTTTCAAACTATTTTTTTTTTTTTTTTTTTTTTTTTTTTTTTTTTTTAAGAAGTTAATTCAAAACATGTGATGAGAGGTATTATAATATAAAATGATGAATGCGAAGACTCTGAAGTGTAAGACGGTTAGGAATCTCTACAACGCAAATTTTTAAGTGAGCTTGCCAGGTAATTAATTAATATATCAACGCTGGAATTTTTTTTTTAAGAATTTTTAATGTTTATGAATTGAAGATTGAAATTTTTACGACTCTAATTATCCAAAACGGTGTTTAGATTTAATGCAGCTTTAATGAAGCCCATATACGGTAATTACCGCGTAATGATCATGGAAGTAACCCCTCCATTAATTTATACGGTATATTAATTATCGAGTAAAAGTCACCGACAAAATTTCCAAATCGTTAGACCGTAGTAATTTTAATTCCCTCCTGTTTTAATATTTATACACTTATAAATTTAGTTTTCTTCAATTGATTTAAGTAATAAAGCTTATCAATTTATCTCCGATAGATTTATGAAAAAATAAGCAACGTCCAGTTAGATAAAAAATATTATTTATAAGAATGTTTTATTTTAAATATTAAAATAACAAAATAATTGTCACTATTAATTTTATATTTTTAAAAAATAATTTATTAATTTAATTAATAATAAATATTTTATTATTTAACTACCAGTAGGTGCGATAAAAAAAAAAAAAAAAAAAAAACTGAATAAAAAAAAATTAATTTTTAAACTTGAAAAAAAATTTTTTTTTTTTAAATAAATTTTACTTGATTGAAAAATTAAATAAATTTTTTTCTAACAAAAATGTTGATAATTCGTGTGTCTGCAAGATAAAGAATGACAACCAATTATCGTATTGAATATCTCCTAAAATTGTGAATAAATGAATCTCGTTAAACAGAGAAAAGATATCGAGGAGTTACGTTTTGGCGTTATCAAGGATTAGCGTTGTTTTTACCAGTATCTGAACTTCTGGAGATCAGGCTGCGCTCCACCGAGAGTGGTGTGGCTTTGCGTGACACGGGATTGCGGAAAAAGTATTAATCACTGTAACTGGTGATAAAAAAATAACTAAAACTCGTTGTTAAACTTTGATGTCGCTCGGGTTCGATCTCTTATATAATTACGTTCTGGAATAACGGCTCGTAATAATTAGTAATTAATAATGATCCTTGATCAATCATTAGTCATCATTACTCATCAAGAAATAATTATCTGATAATGAAATTAAACTGGAACAGCAGCCAATTAAAAAGTTTATTCAGCTTAAACTATTTAAACGTATTTAACGAAAACCTTTAATGTACAGCATCAAATATTAACAACATTTACGTAATTGTAATTTAAATTTAATATTCACAAACTGAAATCGGTATTACGGTGCATCTACGCGACCATTACATCTGGATAATAAACAGATCATTATGTGGATTACCCGCGACAAGTGATAGCTGCGTCTGTCGGGCTTTAATGCTCACATTGCGTCGGTATATTATAATAATAATAATAATAATCATAATCACTATAATAAAACAAGTAATGACGATTTGCGTTGCCCGCCGTTTGATAATTTTAATTCAAAGCATTTGCATCATTTGCGATCGCGGATGACTAAAGCTTAAATATATCCGCTTGTATACAAACCGGATAATTGCTCATCTGAAAGGCTTCGAGGTGGACACTAGATTATTATTTTAGCTATTTGTTACTTGCTATTAATCCAATTATTTTTAAAGTATTAGGAAATATTCTAAATTTCTTTAAGTATATTTTTTATCTAAAATTTTTAAATGAATAATTTTTTGTCTTAAAATCAATTAAATTTTACGTCGAATTTTTTTTCTTCAAAATTAACAATAATTTTTTTTTTTTAAGAATTAGATTTTTTTATTTATTTTCTTCAGAAAATTCCTAAATTTCTTGAATTAATTAAAAAATCATACACAAAAAAAAAATAACTTTAATTTTAAGGAAAACAAAAATTATTTTGGAGCAAGAAGAAATTTTCTTGGCTCAAGAAACTTTGACTTAATTCAATAAATTTTCAATCTTTCTTAATATTTTCTTAACTCAAAAAAATTTCCACTCCAATCAAAAATTTTTTTTGCATCGTATCCATTAACCAGCGTAAAATGTAAAAGATAAAATTTTCCCTAAATTAACTAATTTTTTTCCAGTGTCTTATCAAAAAAATCGATCAACCATTCCTGAAAAATTCTTAATCAGCCTCCTCCACTGCAAAAAAAAAAACTTAATTACAAAAAGCACTAAAATTCAGTAATAAAACGCGAGTAAGATCGGACAGAGATTGAGCCGTGTAATATTTCGAGGTAAAAAATGTCCAGTACATCAGTGTGCTTCATTGTTACATGTTATGAGTTATTCCTACATCTACAACCCAACACACATGCACGTACATTCTATCTGGGAAGGCGCGGCGTGTTCGCGACCCCCGGAAGTCCGAGTCCGAATGAATCAGCGGCTTGTACGAAAAGTTTTTTAAATAAAAGAGCTTTTAGTCGTAGCGAGTGTTAGTGCGAGTTCTGGGGACCAGAGACATAGAAGACTAGAGACGGTGAGATAAAACTCTCGACGCTATAACCGCGAGTGCTTTTGAGTTGTTACACATATAATACACTCGGTACACTCGAGCTGAAACTCGGATGGGAAGGAACTCTACGAGGGTTCCCAAATGAAACAACTATTTCGCAAAATTATAGTTGCAAATTAGAGATATACGTCCACATATATGTATATAGAGTTATAAACACCGGTGCGGCAGTATAGTACTAGTCTAGCCTACTTGCCTTGAATTTAAAAAAAAATAAAAACTCTGGCGTAGATTCACTGGCTAAATTCATCATCATGTGTGCAAGGGTGAGAGGGTGGGAATGTGTGTGTGTGTGAAATAGTGAGCTCACGGCATTAAAAGAGATAAAGAACAGGTGAAGCAGTATGTATTTAAATAGAAGATCGTGACCAGTAAAGTCGGCAGTGAGTCACGTTCCGTTTGACAAAACAACAACAACAATAATGATAATAATAATAACAAAAACAGCAAGTACTCCTCCGGCCCTACAAGCACACCCGTTTTACATTTCCACTCTATCGTATAACACGTTCATAAGCATGCGGCTTATTTGCCCCTCTTTCGTTAATCTGATTACACATCCTCCACCCCCATGCCCTCTCCCAGATCGATATTTTCGCGTGAGTTTTCTAGGCAATCGCCCAGAAGATAGCGCCTCTAACATATTTTACACGGGGACGTAACACGACCTTTGTAAGCCCCGAGTGTCCTGCGAGGAGTATGGGGCACTCCCGGCACCCGACAATCCCGCCCCGCTACACACACGCTTTTTAACAGACCATTTCTTTCATAAGACAGAGGGTAATTAATTTACACTTGCTTCCGAGCAGATATTTTATTCTTGCTGGTAAGTTTTTTTTTTTTTTTTCATTTAGTTTGCTTTTTCGAATTTTAAATATTGTTTTTGTAATTTTTTATGAGAAGAAATTATATTGATGTAAGATTTGGTTTATTTCAAAAGTTCAGAAATCGAGAGAATTAATTTAACTTGAAACAAATAAAATTTAGTTAAAAAAAAAGAAAATGCCTTAATTCAGGAATTTTTGTGATTAATTTATTTATTAATTAAAAATTATTTAAGCCAAAAAAAATTCTTCAATTCAAAAATTTTTTAACATTATTCAAGATGAAAAATTCTTAAAATTTTCTAGCTTAATAAAAGACAAAAAATCCTTGAATCAAATAAACTTTACAAAAGTCTAGAAAATTTTCTTATATTTTTGATTGGTCGGTATGAATCCATCAAAACACTTTAATTCACTAGACATTAAATTGATAGTCGAAAAATATTCCCACTTGAAGCAGATCGAAGCACAAAAAGTTTGTTTGTTTTTTCAATAGGATTTAGTAAATTAGTGAAAGAGTTTTTGGTGTGTAATTTACGAGTTCGCGAGGATTTAACGGGCAAACGGATGCGAGTGGTCCAGGCACACCATCTGCAAACGAGAACACGCCGGGATAGGTTTTCGAAACGAGATTCGAATCCAGGATTACGGGAATACTGGTTAGCACTACGACTGCGACATAATACATACTATCTCTCTCTTCATATATCTATAAACACAAATACATGTATAGATGATGGCAACATTTACGCCAGCGCTCCTCGTCACGATATTTCGAGCGGGCAAAACCTACGACATCGATGCAAATAATTGGATTGCAAATCGAGTACCGTCGAGTGTACCCTCTCAATTTAATTGTATTATTCAATCCCTTTATGAGTATATGATGCTGTGATAACGTACCTATCATCCCTCTGCGACCTACCCCCTTCCCTCCCCCACCTACCGCCTACTGTCCACAGATATTATCCAAGCACATAAATCCAAATGATAGCTGTTATTATTTTCGTTTTGTTCCATTTAATTTCAGCGAGACCTCAAATGGTCGTCATTTACGCCAACTTCCAGCCCGTTCGTTTCAAGGGAAACAATAAACCAATGACTGTCATTGATTGTCATTGTCATTCAATCTAGATGATCAAAATTAAAAAAAAAAAATTTTTTTTCCTCTCTAATTAATAATTGCAACTATTTAAATAAATTTTGTTCAATTTATTTTGATCTGAAGGATTTCAATAATTCAGAATTTCACAAATCAAATATAGTATTCGGAAAGACAAGAAATTATTGATAATAATTTAAAATAACTTGTATCTGGTGGTAAAAAAAAATCAATTGCTTGAGAAACTGGGATTTCTATAAATAGCAAAAATACTCTTGACTAAATAAAGCTCTAGAGTGAATATGACGCGGAGTAAGTAAATCTGGGCCACCGACTATTTTGCATCCTAGCGAATTTATATTAAAAAATAAAAATAAATAAACTCTTCAATGAGTTTGGAAAATCTTATTCTGAACATTCTTTATTGTTGATTAATGAAAAATTGTCTGGGAGTCATATTACTTCAGATTTTCTAATTCATAACTGAAGAATTTGTAACAAACTTTAAAAAACTTAAAAAAAATCAAAATTTTTAACGAATTAAAATTTTTTCCATGAAAAAAAATCCTCAAAAATTCCTTTATTAAAAATTAAATGAATAATTAATTATAAAATATTTTTTGGACCACAAAACTACCAAAGTGAAACCCTCAATCGTCCAACAAACACCGTCTTAATAACAATTAATCCCAAAAACAAAGTCCGAGACTGAAAGCGGGGTCTTTAATGGTAGTGTTAGCACAGAAGCATAATACCGCGTTTCAATTCGCCGGCAAGTGTCTTTCCCGGTGTAGAACAAGCTCTTCTACATTCTGAAATAGCTCTAAACGACTTCGCCATCCTCACAATTAGCTTCCGCCCATCCACTCAACTCCCCGGCCGTTTTCCTCTACCAGGATCTTAGCCCTCAAACTGCTCAAGTGCTCCTGCTCCCTGGTAGTGAGTATAACCTCGCGTCTTAGCGAACGTCGTGCTCTACTACTTGACTTACGACCACGCGGTCACTCCACTGTTAGAGCCGCGGAAACTCGTTTTCGCCGCCCTTGAGTCGCTCGAGGCGACATTCCAAGTTCCCAGAGCCGCTCTACATCTGATCATACCACTGCAATTTCATTAAACACAGTCCTTAGTTCATCCACCGCCAAGTCTTAGTAGTAGTACTAAAGCAAAGTGCTGTTCTCACACCATCAGCTTAACCGGCAGTAGCAAGTACTATGTGTTATACTTACAGTCTATTCGCTGAGTTTCATTCTCTATCTAAAGAAGATAAAGCGAGAGTTCCCCAACTCGTGAGCCCGGCACTAAGACTTTTCCTTCCGTGTATAGATTCTATTCTGTTCCGCAATGGATGCAGATTTTCGTAAAAAGGGGAAGGAACTCTGCTCCTCTCTGTTTCTTTCTTTCGGTCCTTCTTCTTCTTCTTCTTCTTCTTGGTCCTCCTGTTCTTGTTCTTGTTCTTGTTCTTGCAGTAAAGTGCAGTAAAGATATATGTCTTGGAGGGCGAGAGTATATCACGGGATTCACACCGTGAAATTTATGGTGCCTTAAGAGTCGAGCGACAGTCCCGGTACTCTTCCAATGGCCTACTACATTTTGCTGTACATAGTAAACAGTACACTTCAACTATAATACAGTATAGATTACCAAGTGTTTTTATTTTATTTTTTGCCTTCGTTTTATAACATTTTATCGCATTTTTATATTCCTCTGGGTGGTGAAAAAACAGGGAAAATTTTTTCCCTGGTGAGAAGACTTCTTAGGTACAATACTTATAGACTTATGTCTCCTGTCTCCAGTTTCTTCGGCTTTAATGTGAAACACAAATCCTCATTGGCACCTGATGTAATAAATTATGGGTTACAATGTTATGTAACTTAATATTATTTTATGGAAAACTTTAAATATAAAAAAATTAATAATGCAACGTAATTTATTTACTGGCTCTTGGACAAAGCCCCCTAACAGACAAAAGATATTATATTAATAATAGTAAAATTTGTCTAAACCACATGGATAAATTTTAAAGACAATAAAAATAATAAAATCAGAACAATTAAAAATGCTGAGTCGCATACTAAGTTACTTAAAAGTTTGATTCAAGAAAATTGATTTGTTTTTCCATCCTGCTTCGAGGCTCAAGTCACGAATTCCACGGCGTAACTTTGTTAAACTTGCTCCTTATTCGCCTTTCTTTATTTTTATCTTCCACTGGTTTCTTTCTCGCTCGTTTGCTTGCTTGTTCGTTCACCTCTTTACGTATCGTATAGTATTATACAGCGGATTTTATATTTTATTTATTTTTGTTTCTCAGACGTACTCAGGTAGTTCACTGGGCAGTCACGTGGAAAATTTGGATTCCGAAGCTCACGATACGACTATTTTCCAGCAGACGTTATATGCTTCAAAGAGCAGTTTCATCATTTTCCGATTTGTTATTATATTTTATTTAATAATAACTGCATACACATATATTTATCTTGTTTAATATTATTCAACCGCATTACCCTTCAGTAATACTTGTTATTAATTCAATAAATTTATTTTATCGGTTCAAAAATTTTTCTCTTAAATAAAGTCAATTTTTTATCAATCTGTATTTTTTGTAATAAATTATTTTATCACATTTTAATAACTCAGGCCTGTTATTACTGTTAACGCGTAAAACCCTCGGGATTTATAAAATTATTGTTATTATTTTGTTTTTTGTCTTTTTTGATCTTAATCACTCACAGGATGAGGTGAAAAAATATTTATCTGTGTATAACGAAAAAATATTGTGCGGCCATAATTCAATCTGTCGTTTTTCGTTATTTATTGCCGATACTGACGCCCGTTGTTTTATGTCGAAACTCGATATTTATATATTATATATATATACCTTAAAATATGACACCAGTCTTCACAAAAAAATTCATATTTATTTATTTATTTATTAACGGTAATAAACTCAATAAAATAACTTGAATATAAATTTCTTGGTCGTTGAAATAAAGAAAAAAAAATCAAAAGCTCGATAACAAGTTTTAATAAAACTTAAAAAATTCTAAAGTTTAGCAATTTTTTTTTTTTTTTTTTCGATATCGGCAAAACCATAAAGAACTTGCCTTCGATCTCAACTTTGTAACTCACATACTCCGGCAAAGCGTTGAAAAAGTCTCGCAGCCAGACGGAACTTGAAATTTTTCCGAAAAAATCGATTGTGTATTGCGAATCATTCAAATTTTTTTTTTATTGATATTTTTTATTTCCCGTGAGCCAGCCGAGATTAAAATTAAAGTATTTGCGGTGAGAGGAAAATAATACTGGGAAATATGAGAGCAAAAATAATTCCAGTATCTTAAATAGAAATCGAGGTCGAGAAGGCGAAGAGTCTGATTAAAATACCAAGACCTTCAGTACAGTGGCTCGCTCTAATTTTCATGTCTTTGGGATTATCAAAACCTTTGCTACGTTTTTTATAATTATCCTTTACTTGGAAGTTGCTTTTTTTACTCGATATTTTTATTCAATGATCAAAAGCATACAGAAAAAAAATTTATATAATATAATTCTTTCTTCAGAGGTATTTTTAAAAAAACGACGAATCTTTCATTGAATCGAATCATTTTTTATTTAATTTAACATTTTGATTCTAAAGTATTAAATAATATTCACTAAAAATTCTAATTATTTTTTTTATTTTTCATTTAGGATGCACCGGCAATTATTGTATTGGCTAAGTATTTAATTTTTTTTTTCAATACCGAGTCCGATCAGGGTTCGAGTCCAATCTTGGTTAAATTTATTATTTTTATTTATTTTAATTTTTTAATTACGTTTTATTGAAAAAATAATTTTTTAAGGCCAAAAAATTAGTACTGTTTTCTGTGCAGCGAAAAATACATTCTCATATTTTAAATTGCTTCAAAGTAAATCGATTGAATTATTTTGGTGATAAGTTCAGAAGGTTACCAAGCAACACTCCAGGAAATTCTATTAATTAAATTCTTATAACAGATAAAAAATATCTGACTGTTAACTTCTGAATGTATTTATAACAAAATCTCGTTATCAAAAGTGATGGTTCCTTATTTAATCAATTGACAATCGGTTAAATAAACGAAAGACAGATTAAGCTGCTGTCAGAAGGATTGAAAAGTTTAAAAAATTAATTTAAGAAATCAAAAATAAACACAACTGAGAATATCAGATTTTCGTACGTCATTGAGGTTGTTAATTTTTGAGCGGAGAATTTTTGGGTTTAAAGAAGCAGGTGATCAATAAATGTAAAAAGCGAATAATTGATGAACGGATACAGTTGATTTATCTGGAGTAACAACGATTATTTGAGGTCTCAGTATAAGCTTTTATCAAATATTGACAGTATTTAAAATAAAAGACGCTTGAAGAGGAATCGGAGAGAAGAGAGCGACTCTTTATCGGTCGGAGAATTCGTTCATGTCAAATGCGGTTTTCTTTATCTGATGGAAGGTGGAATAAATATATAAATATATAAATAAATAAATAAATGGAAACAAAAAAATAATATGAAAAGACAAGAGCGTGGTAAATATAGTCAGTGCAGAAAGTCGATATATTAAATGAAGGTATAAAAGTATTTTTGTACTTTATACTTTTTTGAGCAGAACATTCGCGGCGTGGTACACCGATAAAATCTATTTTCCGTTTGTCTATTGAAATGCTCAAACAAATCGATTCTCATGTAGTCATGAGCGCACCCACTTTTCTTTCTTTCCCCGTAGGCATTTCAATTCACCGCTTCATCACGAATTTCACTGGTTGTATTCAAGAATATAAACAAAAAATCTTTTTCAGTTGTTTCTGCGGCAGTAAAAAACAACTCAATAATAATAATAATAATAATAGTAATAGTAATGGGGAGAATAAAGAAAGACATTGATAAAACGTCTGGTGTTTTGTGGAATATTGAAGTTTACAATTGGACAAACCTGTAACTGGATATCAGTCCGAAAACAAGTAAAGTATAGAATACGAGCTTCAATTTATATTGTCATTATTTCATGCGTGTTTATATGTTTGAAAGCTCAACGGACCGCTGATTAAACTCCATTGGTTTCTCTTCGTATTAATTTAATCCCTCAATGAATTTTCTCAACTGATTTATTTCTATTAAAATCCAATAAATTTATCATTATTATTATTTCAAGTTATTACTTTTTTTTTGTAAAAAATTGAATGAAAAGCCAACTAGACATGTATCGAAACTTAGGGGGCTAAAAGTGGTCACGACGCGGACAAGTCAGACCTCAGAGACATAGACGTAGTCTAAAAGCTCGAAGAAACTCGAAACTGAAAACTCGAGTGGTCGGCAACTAGTACAGAGGCGACAATTGAATCGATCAATGTGAAAACGTGACTGGAATTGGTCCCCAAAGACACACGTACTCGTTGCTTTACATTTTTTACTCACATGAATTTTTTCTATTTTCCTTATTTATTATTATTATCATTGCGATTATTATTTTTCACTTTTCGAATGGAGGTGAAGGTAGTTTGCCGAGCTGTGGAGATACACACGACGTGACACCACGAAACTCCAGTTACTTTTTATAGTAAATTTATATTTTATTTATTTTTATTTTTATTTTTATTTTTGTATATCTATCTATATACTTTGTTTGGCCAATTAGTCTCAGCCCGGTTTATCACTTCGCCTCGCTTCACTTTCTTTCACTAGATCCTAAACCACCGATAAAATACACTCTTTAATTCGTTATCCCGTTGTGATTAATTGGTCTCGCGATAACTTCGCGGAACGATCGTACTCACAACGAAAAACACGCGATGCCCTCGAATAAAATTTCATCTCACTTAAAGTCTTATTTACTAGTTATATACTTATTTATAATAATATTTAATTTTATTTATTATTAGTTTAAAATTAAATATTCTATCAAAAAAAAAAAAAAAAAAAAAAAAAAAAATTATTACTCTAAAAATTCTCATTCAATTAAATTAAAATTTTTGTTAATGAATGAACAAGTGTCTTTTAAACACGGAGTTTTTATTTAAAAATTCTATCAATACTTAATTTATGATAAATAAATCAGTAATACGATTTTAGTTCATGTATGACAGACTTATTCATTGAATTAATATGTAAAGACATGCATCAATTGAATATTCCTCTTAATTAAGTTTTGGTCATTTATTCATGATCCAAAAACTCGGTCAAAATGTTTAAGTCACTAAATTTAAGTATACGTTAATATTGATCTCTGAATTATGTAATAAAAAAATTTTTTATTTAAAAAAATTCAATAAAAAATAAATTAAAATTCATCAAATTAAAAAATGATATTGCTAGGTATAAAAACAATAAACAAAGCCCAAAAAAAATAAGTAAATAAAAATGATTGGATATTTATGAAAAAAAAAAAAAAAAGTATTAGATTGATGTTATAATAAACAACGGGCGAGTATAATAATAGACGCGTCAGAGATTAGTTCTCCGTAGCAGCTGACAGGGTTTGAATGGGGGCCTGTTGAGCCTCAAGGGGTTGTGTGTGTTGGTGTATGAGCACCCTGACGAGCCGGAACCCAGAGAGGGTTGCCAGTTGCCACATAATAATAACCCATAGTCTATCTCGGGAATGCCTTTGTAGCCTTATGAGCACGAGTATCAGTGTTAGTATTAGTATTAGTATCAGTACGCTCGTATAAGAGTATCATACCTGCCAGCCTCAACTATTGTGTATTATAAACACGGCGAAACTTTATTTGGTATCCTTTCCTCTGAATTTTTTGCTCCCCTCGGCCGCTTTTGTTATTACTCTCTATGCACCGCTTTATCTGGCGCTGATGCCTCGTCATATAAACTTTTAATTATTTTTTTCGCATTACCCCACTGTACTCTATAATAATCCACGGCTGCGTTGTGTTACGGGCGTTGTGCCATTCAAAAGAAGTATCTCTACTCCATACGATACAATACAACTAATACCATTATCAAGTATATGTGTGCGCACATTTAAGCTCTAAATAATCAACACTGAAATACCGTATTCGTCCCTCACCTTCTTCCCCATTTTCCCTCACATTCCCCGCTGACCATTTCAGTTTTATTCTACCCGGGATAAAGAATCCTGAGAGAAAAAAAGGTTGACGAGCGTAGAGAATGCCCGACTGCAGTTTATTATATGGACAAAAAATTAAAACCTCGATGTCGGCTCCGAGAGCGATGTTAATGTCCTCGCGCATTGCGGTTACCATTTCATGAGTGTTAAACTCGATTTAAGTCACGCAACTCGGGTTAACTCCGACTACTCGCCTCGGTTTTACATTACTTTTACAATAAACTTGTAAATTTTACCGACGATTACGATGATGCTTTTTCTACCCCGAGGTTCGAGTGTAGATTATATATGTTGCGTACTTTCACAACGAGTTTATTATACCAATTTTAAAGTGCAAATATTTTTTGAATTTTTATAAAAAATTATAAAATCCCTTCAGAGGCCTCAAAATTCGTTATTTTTCAAATTTAAGCTGATAGAAAAATTTATTAATTATTAATAAGTATTTTTTAACAGTAAAAAAAATCATTTATTAATAAATAATAAAGCTCAATTAATTAAAAATTAAAAAATCTTTTTATAAGTTTAATTTTATAGACAATAAAATAATTATAAAATTTTTTAGTTCAAATAATATTTAAAAAATTTTTATTTATAAAATAACAGCTCTGTAAAATTTATTTTCAAATAAATGATAATAAATAGCTATATATGTCGGGTAAATTCGGAAGAAAATAAAAACCTTCAAAATAACTAAATTAAAAAAAAAAAAGTTTCAAAAAAATAAAATTTTACGAAAAAATAAATTAATAAAAAATTTTTAAGATTCAAAAATTTGGCCATTGAAATTCAGCAGAGTGTTGTACTGTGGCTTGAGTTAATTAAACAGCGGGTATACTATAGTGTTCCGACAACCGTGTGCCGAAGCTCGTGTTTCCTTATGCCTTTCCGTGTACTTTAAATCGCAACTTCTGACTGGTATGCAGCAAAGCACTAGTACAATCTTTGTTCCTCGTCACACGCCGGTTTACATGTAGTTATTTACATACAATAGTTTACCGAGGGATGGCGTCGTATTATATAACATACATCGTACATCGTAAATTACACATATCCATATATATATATATATATACTGTATTTTCCTCGAATGATGAACCTGCACTTACCCGGGTATCACTAATGTAAGATCGCTGGGTAAATATGTATGCAAGAAGATGGAAATTCACGATTAAAGTCGGCCGGTTGTTCTCCTGATGGCTTCATATCAGCCGGGACTGCGATGACGCAATGGTATACAGAGAATAGACGGAGAAGGAGAAGGAGTTTTAGGAAGCGCCTCAGGCGAACATGCTGTTCACTGCCAGCAATTTACAATCTTACAGGTTTGGTTTAGTTCTTTTACCGGTATGAATTAATTCATAAGTGGGAAGTGGATTCAAGGATACCAACAGAACAGAGCATTATAATAACGGAAAACTATTGTGTGAATTAATCTCTCTATTTGTTTTTGCTGGATTGTTATTTTGCATGGAATGAATAATTGTTTTATTTAAGGTAGCATTTTAAAAGATAAATTTTTAATAATAATAATAATAAGTTTTTTTTTTTTTTTTAGAAAAAAATTCGAAATTGTATTTAATTGTAGAGATGAATAATTAAATAACATTAATAAATTTTTTCAGCAATTTTAATCAAATTTTTTTTAAGATTGATTTAATAAAAAAATTATTTTTGAGGAATTTTTTCATTATAAATCAAGCTGAAAAAATTCTTGAACTAAAAGAAATTTCTTATTTTAAAAGAATTTTACTTGATTAAAAAATTTTTTGCTTGATTTAAAATAAAAAAAATTCTTCAGAAGATTTTTTCGAGAATTTAATAAATAAAAAATAGGAATAAATGTATTACAATAAAATAGTAGACCCTCCTCATTACCCACTTGTATTTGAATGCAATAAATTAATAGACGGACGACTTGAGGAAAAGTGTTGAGCGTTTTATACCCACAATTTCGTGACAGCTGAACAGAGCGCATTAAAAGCATGCAATGTTTAATACCTTGATACTATTTTACTTCTCGGTAAAGCTTGAACACACAGACAAAGCCAAAAGTTTAAGGTCAGCTGGCTTGTGACCGGAGTGACCATAAATAAAGTAATAATAAAAGCTCCAAGAGCATTATTTTAAATTCCCACTTGTTCAGGCCTCTAATTGGACGTGAAAAAATAGTTGCCCCGACAGCGAGCTATTTTATTCACACTTTTAAAAGTTGAGTAAAGTATCTTGTCTGGTTTACATTTTAGTATTTTAGCGAGTGGAGTGAGTAAAGTGTAAGTAAAACAAGGAGGGCGTAAATAAGACAGGGACTAGAGCTGGAGAATAAAAAATTAGGAGTGTAAGAAATGTTACATTTTTAAAAGTCTTGTTCACTTTTATTATTATTCGGTTATATCTTGGGCGTATACGAGTCACGCCACTTGTCGGAAGCTCCGTGCCGCATGACTTGAGAACTCGTAATTGGGGCGAACCGTTTTCTCTAAGACCACAACCACGGCCACCAGTACACTCCAGCACGTACGACACACTTAGACACTTAGACACGATGGTAAACTATTGAGAGAACTCAAAAAAGTATTAATTTGCATTTAAACTGTCCCCCATTTGCTTCTTCTTCATATCTCTACATCAAAGCAATGGCACCTTGTAATTGCTTAAAGCTTTTTACTCCATTCTCCAGCACAGAGCGACCACACAGGTACAGTGCTTACTATTCTCCAGTACGCTATCGATTTCTTTAGAATAGTGTCAATTGCCGGTTTCTTTTCATCGTAAAGCCCCTTTTCTACCGATCCCGCTCGAGCTTTTATTTCTTTCTATGTAAGAACAAATACTTTCGGAGAAGTTTACTCATCATCAATCATTATGTTGTGCTAATAAATTTACTCTACTGATAGAAGGCCTTTTTTTAGGGAGCAATGAGTTAATTTGCTGAAATTCTCTGATGAGTTTTCTTTCAGAAAAAATAAATTAATATTTATTACTAATTAATTTTTGTATTTTTTAATAATATATTTTATTTAAATATTGATAAATCTATTTTATTAAAATTAAATTAAAAAAATTATTTATATGATTTTTAGATCAAATTAACATTTGTACATTCAAAAAAAAATTAATTTCAATCAAAAGAAAGATTCTTGAATCAAATAAAATTTTTTTAACTCAAATTAAAAAGATGAAATTCTTCAAAATTATTTGTTCGATTCTAGTAAATTTTTTTTGTATAATAAATATTATTTCAAGAATTTTCTGATAGATTTAAAAAAAAAAAAAATAATTTTCTCTGTCCAAAAGTTTTCCCCTTGACTAAAGCAAACTTTTTCACCGAAATCCCCAAAAATCCTTGGTATGACCGTCCCAACAAGCATATCAGTAAATATTGAGTAATATCTCCGTAAAACATCAGATAGGATATCAATAGCATGAATCAGGAGGTAGTTAGAGTAAGTTTAAGCAGAATATATACAGCATATAGTTAACCAAGTAGCTCTTTCGTTCCCCACCCGAGCCACGTGTTCCGGTGGTTCTGTCTACTCATGGTAATTAAATGCCAGGCAATTTCCACGACGTGCATTTCCCGGAGCGGAGTTGTGCTCTAACACGTAATACTCGGTGGTGTTCAGCAGTCTGTACCGGTGAATTCCAGTCTAGTATCATCTGCAAGTGCACAATACACATTTGTGTGGGGTCTGTATGCATTGCCGACCAGGTAGAGGGCATGGTTACAATGCTGCTCTTCCTCAAGTTCTCTCTCTCGAGTCTCGATGTATGCTCAGTATCTGTGGATGTTGATGTGAATCTGGAATGCAAGATGCACGAAATCGAGTATCGAGGCACTTGTGAAGGCACTCTGTCCTCTAAACGACAACCGGTCCCACTTATTAATTCATCTATCCAAATTAAAGAGCCCTTCAGCTAAACTGGCTGCCGTCTCTCCTCAGTCCCCCTTTCTCTGGCTGCCGGATCGAAGTAGACCTCTACTCTGCTCTCCACTTGTCACATTCTCTGACAACGATTAATCCATCCTAATTAAGCTTCCGCGTGTCAGATCGATGGCACTCTCTGTGGAGTGGAGCTGAATACAGGCTGTCGTTGCCGTTCATTTTCGATTGCCTCGATATACTGGTCTAGCTTGATATAATGATAGTAGTCCTGCTGCGCTGTGATTTAACTGTCATTATCATTATATATTACATATATATGGGCCCATAACCTGTTAAACGTCATCTGTCTATTGGGTTAATTAATAAATACTGTATTATTTTGTCATCAATTATACCCCTCGAAACTGGCGATTGTTTGGCTGTTGACACAGCAAGCTTCATTATTATTCGATTATCCCTCTGTTATTTCAGGTCATTATTTTCACCAGAGTTGTTTACTTCCAATGTTTTCGGGTAATTAGCCTATTTATAAATGTTAACGTTTTACAAATATTGCGAGCGCAGACTTAATTATAATTCTAATTGCAAAATATCGGGACAGTTGAAACTAAAAACATCTAAATTTTTTTTTTTTTTAGATTAGAATGGACTTGTTTGAATATTTTGAATTTTTTGAATGCAAGCGCTTTTATGTTTTTGTTTGTATTCATTCTTATTTTTTTTTTTTTAAGGGGGAAAAAAGGGAAGCTTTGTGTAACTTTGAAGCTTTTTGCTTTGTCCTAAGCTTTGTGCTTCAAATTCGCCCTTGGAAAGTCTCTAAGGAAATAGAGGAAAATGTTTGAAGTATTTTTATTTAAATAATTTATTTAGTTAAACTATTAAATCGTAAAATATTTTTTAATGTTTTGAAAAATATATTTTATTGTAAAAAAAATTTTTTTTTCATTTTTTAATAAAATTTTTGGGTATTTAAAAATTTTTAAGACAATTTTTTTATCGTCAAGCTTGTTTCTGATTGCTCAAAAAATTTTTTAAAAAATTATTTTTGATTTTAATAATTTTTTTAAAAAAATTATCAAGCAAAATTTTATTTTATAGTGTTTTAATTTAAAAATATTTTTTTTTTTTTCAATTTAAATGATTGAAAAAAAAACCTGATTGATAAATTGATAAGTAAAAAGTTTATAAAAAGTCCAACTCGATAAATATTAATGAAATAAATTGACAAACTTGAGAAACATATCCGAAACAGAGTGAAAGGAAGACGTATGTGCAGTGAAGCATTACGGTCAATGCTCACCCGAGTTTGCCGAGCCCTCGAGAAATAACAGGTCGCAATTTCGCGTAACGAAAAACAAACACCAGAGATAGACATAGACGGTCAAGTGTAGACTCCTGCAGCCTCTGCCGTAAAAGTACCAGCAAGAGCAGAAGTAGACGAAGAAGGAGCAAAAATAGTGGCCAGTGAAAAAACTAAATAAATAAAAAAAAAAAAAAGGAATGCGTTAGCGGTCATGCGAGGTCATTCGCATCGCGTCATTCTGCTCCTTCTCTTCTGCTCGTTTTTGTTCCATTTAATTCCTTTGAAGCTCTATCTTGAGGGTGAATTTTAAAGTTTAAAATTCGGACGGCGATCGTTAGGAAATTTTCGTCTGTGAATTTTAACCGCGATTATAATGCCGTGTACCGAGCCGCTCGAATCGATATATTGAGACCAGGCTAGACCGAGCAGAGAAGAGCTCACTCTATATGTGTCTACTGTATGGAACGAGTATGGGGAGCGAAGGAGACCAAAAGTTCACGAACAAAATCGTAAATGTTTGAAACGCAGACTTCTCTATATCCCTCCTCAGTCTTCACATACATATATATGAGTCGAAAGAGCTCGTTTGCAGTTCTCGCACGCCGCTGAAACAATCGGTTGTTCTGCTAAAATTGTAATGAGACCAGGTGAGTTGCAAGAAACCAAGGTCGTCGCGCACGTCCATACTCATGTGATTATTCATCTATTTTTTTTGTTTCTTTGCTGTATTTTTGTTTTGCAAAAAATTTTTTTTCTCCATTTTAGAGAAATTTTTTAGAATTTTTTTTTTTTTTTTTCCAAAAAATAGGTCAAACAAGCCAAAATAAATTGATACTTTATTTTATTTATTTAAAATTTAATCTTCTGGACTTTTTACGCCGAAAAAAAATTTAATTGAATAATTATTTATTTAAAAATAATTAAGTGAATTAATTTGCGTGCTCCGCGGTGTTTATCTTTGTCCCAAGATGAGTAAAGTCGGAGCTTAAGACCTAAAAGAGTGTTTCAGTGAAATATTAATACTATCTGCGCACGTTAGTGCTGAATAAAAGGCACACACAGTAATGTGCTTTAATTTTCCTAGCCGAAATAGCAAAAACAGAAGCTCGCTATTTGAATTGGTTCCTTCGGTGGGTCTTCTATTTAAAAATACGTGCCAGGGAATAAGATTTGTTAATTATTCATTGAATTTAAAATCAGAGGTCTCTTTTATTATTTAACTCTAACGGCGCCCTTTTTCAAGCTTGTTATCTCCGCGCTGAGAGTAATTGTCGATTATTAATTAGTTTAAGGTATATTAAGTTCGAATTGTCTTTACACAGTTTTACTTATGAAATGTCAGGTTAAATTTTAATGGCTTACATGTTTTATTTATTAAAAGCTTGAGAAACATTTTCCATTTAATAAAATTTTACCTTTACCTTAAAGTTTATTTTAAATTTTCCTCTTTCACCATTTAAATATTAATTCACCATAATTAAATGGACTCTTTGATTAAATTTAACCGTATGAACTTAAATATTAACTATTAATTTTCATTAATTGATATTAAATGTCCTCAAAAATGTCATTTGAGTGAAATATCAAGAGTAGGACAATTTAATTAATTATCAGCTGGTTTAATTGACCTGTAATAATTTTAAGCAATTAAAGATAATATAAATAATAAAATACATAATTTAATGAATGAAGTTAATTAAATAATACAAAAATCCAAAATTCAACTGAATAAAACCGAAGTACAGACCGATTGAATTCGATTGTTATAAATTCAGTTATTCAGCGTAAGCAATTTAATCGGTATGAAGCTCGCTCTCATCTCTCGCCGCTCTTCTCACGTCTGCTGAATATTTCAGGAGATTATAATTCGCGTAAGCTACCATGAGAACACTACCAGTCTCTATATTCGAATCACCAATAATTGAGATCCAGATCCACCACAAATGTGTTGACACATTTTAAAGTTAGATTATAAAACACCCCGCTTATTTTTATCGGGACCTTATTTTCGCTCTGTCTATGTATAGATATCTGCTGACAAATAGATTAAATTCGTGATAAAAATTTCAGGTTGAATTCTCTCTTTCTATTTGACATTGTTTCATCGTTCCAGTCGCTCTGTTGGAGTTTTCCTCTAAAATAACCCCGAGGAACGAATAAGAGTTAGAATGAGGGAAAATAGACTGTAGACAGAACCAGGAAAATAAGTATCGACTAGTTCAGCTCGCAGACGCTTGGTTGGCAATTTCTCCCGCTTATCATTGAGTCTTCACAGTAGGCCAGGCACACGCCACGCGTCGTCTGCACAACGCACACCAGTCGCCTTTTTTGACAGACGTAAATTTCATTTTCACTTACACTTCATATATTTCATATATTATATTATATTTTACACCTGATGTGTCAATTGGAATTGAAAAGTACGCTTTATTTGTGACCGCTATTATTATTATTATTATTATTATTATTATTGACAATTTTATTTTAATAACTCATTAATAATTTTATACCTTAATTTTTTTCCCAATAACAATAACAATAACAATAATAATAATAATAATAATAATAATAATAATAATAATAATAAATTTTTTTTAAGTTGTATTATTATTATCATTTTTAAAAATTTTTTTTACCAGTCAAATAAATTAAATTAAAATTAATTTTCGACAAAAATAGATAAATCTTTGTACAGATATAAAATTTTTACGTAAAATATTTTTCAGGAATCAAAAAATCCCGACTCAAATAAAGACCGAATAGAAACTACATATAGACTCGTTACATACCATGAATCTACCACACAGGCTCAATGCATGAAGTGCTACTGATGGCAGCTGATATCTTTCATCAATGCTGATGCTACCAATAGCGTATTATTAATTAACAGTCTGTCAAAGCACACATGCAATCTCATATAAAGCCGAGGTATGAATCGAGAAGCTCGACGCTGATCGAGAGACGAGCATTCCCTAAATTATAGGTAATATCTGGCCAGTCGGTGCATAGACTAGTAAGGCTTGAGCTTCGGTGTACCAGATTGCCCTCGATTAAAAATTAACGGCAGCGTTTCTGCAGCTCAGATGCCCTCGAGGACCGAGGACGTCATCCAGCTTCTGTCGTAAGGGGTCGATCAAACCGACTGGATTAGTCAAATTTAATATGCAACGGTGTTTGATGTTTGGATCTAAACAGCTTTGCGGCACGGATTCCGGGTTTAAATTTTTATGCAATCTAAAAGACTAAAAGATGACTTTTTTTTTTAGTTTTTCGGTGAATTTACGTTGACAAAAAAATTAACTTGATTAAAGAGGAGAATTTTTCTTTTTTATTTATTTTTTTTTTTTTTTTGATCAAGTTTGCAGAAAGAATTAAATTTTAAAAATAAATTTTTTGGTTCTTAAATTTTTTTCTTGAGTAAAATTAATTTTTTTATCAATGCAGAAGACAATAAATTGAAAAGTCCGATAATAAATTGAAATGCATGTAATTTAGTTCACGCAGACTCTTACCTCGTGATAAAAATAAGTTGAGTTAAATTACGACAAATCTCATTGAAGATTTGGTACGCAGGAGAGTTGGAAAAAAGTTCTTGAACATAAAATCACTGGAGAAAAACTGGAAGTTAAGTTGAGTTGAACCGAGAATAGGGGCAGGGAATTGGAGAAAAGAAGAAAGGAAAAAAGAAGAACGGAAAAGGGACTAGTCTCGCGAATACGAGGCTTGTAACCGTGAAAATCGGTAGGAAATAACGTCGCAAAGAGCGCGACGACGAGGACCCTGGCAGATTGCCATTGTCGCTTCACAATTCAATCGCCAAGTTAGCTTTACTCCCTGTAGAAATCACATAATGTGCGGTTACCCACCCACCCACTCTGTTCTTCTACCCCACGTCAGACTCCTCTCTCTCTCTCTCTCTAGTTCTATACAAAGTATTCTTGAATACTAGTTCAACTGCTACGACTACGACTACGAAAACCAATGCTACAAATATGGCTACAGCACATCAACATCAACATCTCGTCTTCCACTTACGTACTAACTCACACTTTTTCAAAATCTCGATCGTACGGACTTATATATATCTATAACCAGTGTGCACTTTATATCGCCTGGAAAAAGCGAGGCCACTGGCACACTCTCGTGGGAACTAACAAATCAAAAACACCCGAGAAGAGTCGACACTCCATTGCACGAGGACAATTTTAAACTTTTAGAAAGTAAATCCATCTTTTATATAATAATAATTTCATAATCCATTTATTTCATCGTAGATATTTCTATCTTTACAAATTTTTATTTTTTTTTATTTTGTCATTTTAATTGCAAGTATTAAATTTATTTTAAAAAATAGAAAAAATATTTCTTTTTTAATATAATCTATATTATTAGAAAAATTTTTTAATTAATTGTCTCTAGATGCATAATTAAAAAATGGCCTTGTATCTTGTGAAATATTGACATTTTTAAAGATATAAGCTCATCCCGATGTTACACTCATCCAGACCTTTTATTTGAGTACCCACATCAATTTTTCATATATTTATATGTATATATGAAAAATATATCAAAATGCATGTGGGTACTCAAATGAAAGCTCTTGATGAAAATAACATCGAGACGAGCTTATATCTTTAGAAACGTCAATATTTAAGAAAATACAGTGCAATTCAACAAAATTCATTACTTAATAAAGGAAAATTTTATTTATATATATTTCACGTTACGACAGTCACATAATGACTGCAAAGTTAATAATAATAATAATAATAATAATTCAAGAGAAAAAAATTCTTAAAGAAAAATCAGGTAAGTTGAATTTATATTTTATTGAGTAATCTTTAATTTAACTAAGATGAGAGAGAGAGAGATTCACCAGACGAAATATCTGATAGGGTTTATCAAGGGTAATGGACTGCTGGCAGACGAAGATTGTCATGTAAAAGAAGCAGAGTCACAATGAAGCCTCGGTACGGCTTTCAGAAGATACCAGTCTGTTCTGTGACTCTGGCCGACATTATTCTGATTACTCTGGTATCATTTACCTCGTTTATCAAATGTAATCCGATCGCTGATAATATCATTACTAAAAGATTATTCCAATTTTTTTATTCGACATTTATTTTATTTTATTTTATTTTATTCATCCTGGTATTCTGCGCAGGGTATTTTCAATTCCAACTCGCTTTAGTTTCTTAGCTTTACTTTCCGTTCCTTCGCTTTGCTTAACTTTATTTTCTTTCTGTTGACTCTGCTGATACGAAGACCAAGTTGTCTTAAATTCGACTAATAGTCAAATTATTTAACTCACTTTTAGTTAAGGTTTTTTTTTTTTTTTTTTAACTATAGATCGTAAACATAAATTATTAATTTACTTTTGATTAAATAAATATTGACTCACTTTATGAAATAAAAAAAAAAAAAAAAAATAATAAAAATAGACGTAATAAATTTGAGAGCAAAAGTAAAATTTTTATTCGGAAGAAAAAAATGATATCGAACAAAGAAGGAAGTTAAAGTGGAAGAAAGTTGGGTAATTGATACGTTTAATATTTCAATATTTTAGCAAGTGAGTAAAGTCGGTGCAACTTTTTAACATAAACAATTCCTATCCTAGGTAGTGTGTATATAAAGTGCAGGGGTCTCATTTTTCACGGGCGAAAGAGACGCGAAAAAGGAAAAAAAGAAATCGCTCAGTGTATGTGTAAAGTGTTTACCAAAAGACTTTCCAGTCGACTGTAAAATATAGGAAGACGCAGAGCCAGAATGAGAAAATAACGTAGACCAGGTCACGGCTCACTGGGGGACGCAGAGGTACGTTATAAAATGATATTTTCTGCGCTCCCTCCAGGGGATATTCCGCGCGAATAAAAAATGAACCAACAAAAATAAAGGAATGGAAAGTAAAGGAAAAGGAAGAGAAAAAGAAACGAATGAACGGGAAAAAAATAAAATATAATAAAATAAAATAAAGATCTGAAGGTAAGTACGAGCTATCGTACGACTTTCTGCACTCAGACTACCGGCGGATTGAGTAACCTATATCCTATATCCTATATTCTCGTTTCCTCTTTTTCTCCGACTGTTTTTCCGCCCGTCTCTCCCGGGCCTCTAACGCTCTGTTACTCATTCCTAACACGTATCAGGAAAAACTATATGAGGGATACAAAAAATTATGTGCGTACATATTTTCTACCGCATTACAACCATCTCGATTTCCCCAAACGACTACATTTTTTATTTTTTCTTATTTATTACTCATCATTTCCAACTTTTTAATTATATTGAATCTTCTCATTAATATTATTAATAATAATAATAATTTTTTTTTTAATAAATTTATTTAAAAAGTCAACTATCGTTTATAATTTTTATTTACTTTTTTTTTTAGTCAGCAAACAACCTAGTATTAATTTTCCAGGCGTAATGCCAACACTTTACCGAGTAGAAACTAAAACAAAGAAAAGTTTAAAGAGATCATCTCTCAAAAGAACAATTTAAAAGTGCTGAAAGAAGTAATTAAATAAATTTTTTTAAATACCGGCTAGTTTCTGAAAAAAAAAATGCTTTTTATATTTTATATCTCTCACCTACTTTTTATTTTATTATTTATTTTTTTTTTTTTTTGCACACCTCAAAGTTCCATTTAAAATAATCTGATACCTTAAATTAAATGATAAAAGTAATACCCAGTTAAATCAGTTATTCCCATTACAAGTAATTAGATAATAAAATAAAATAAAAAATATTAAATTGCCGAGAACGTGAAAGGACTGAGAAATATAGAAATAGAATATCTGGGGCTTTCATTGGTGGCCGAAGCGAGACGAGGCGAAGGAGGAACGACCCTATTTTATGGCATCAGCAGTACTCTGGGAACTGAGAGTTTCCAGGGTTGTTAACAGCGTATAATCATTATCACTTACCACCTCGGCGTAGGAAGTTACTCCACTCTACTCTTACAATCCACGGGTGTACCATGTGTTAACAGGACTAATTATGACGAATAAACACTGTTCATCATGGGAAAGGCGAAACCCTGGGATTTACCCTGTGCTGCCCCCCCGTGAAAACATTCCACTCGCTCTAAACTCCAGCCTCGGACTCTCACACATGTCACACACCCACTAATAACTCTCATGAATACGTAATCCCGATTAATCTCTCCGTTCGAATCAAACACACTACAATCTATTTTATTTTTATTTTTATTTATAAAACAATAATCTCAAAATAATTGACTTTATCAATTCAATTCAACAAAAATAGAAGCCCGTGTGATACAAAAAAATTTATTTATATTTATTTTATTATTGTTTTCACAATCGGCAATCGACATTCAACAATCTACGGGTTGAATTTTTATCAAATTAAATAAAATCATTTTACAGTTACAAATAAAAAAAAATATTTGGCAGCGCAAGCAGAATTTTAACCGGCAGAAATTAATATTTATATTTATGTTTATATTTATATTTAGATTTATATTTAATTAACAGATCATCAGTGCCGGTGACTAGCCGACGATAAATTAGAGCTATGGCCAGTCAAACTTGCGACCGTTAATTCAATATTTAATGTGCAAACATAGATTACAAACATGCTGAATTGTTGAGTGCAGTCTGGGCTTTCCGAGAGATTGTCACATATAACATTTCGTGAATTTAAATCTGTGTATTTGTATAGGTAGATGTATTCTATATTATGTATGTACAGATTCGACACCAACCTACATTTTCAGTTTGCGGTGATTACACATTACACAGAAACTACCGAGCAGCAACACCGGTATCATGTTCTTCAGAGCAACAAAGTGCGTTAGTCGGTCCTGTGCTCAGAATAATGTACACTCAATCAGCATTAGACTTCTCTCTTGTGTTGTACACTCGGTATTAGATGTGTAAAGCATTAGATGTTCTAATAAGCTAAGTGGAATATTCAGATATACTCACTAGTGTAAATATTTCGAGCGACTACGAAGTGAGCGGTAACGGAACACGGGATAAAATCGTTACGCCTCCCTTTTAGACATGAGCCGAAGTCTCAATGACTAATTTTTTTAATTACTGCATTTTATATTAATAACTTACCAAAAAAAATTTTTTATGTTACTGAATGGTCCATATTAGACCATATCTTGCTTGTTGTAGTTTAATGTGACTTTGTGTGTCCTTATTAAGCCTTGTACTGTCACACACGACCACAAATAAATTTTTTATCAATATTAGTATTAAAAAATTCCGACAGGTGGCGCATGGTCGCTAAATTTTCTCGCTGTAAGACAGTTAAGTTTGAGAATTTAAGTTTTAAAGAAAAAAAATCTATTTCAAGGATAAATTTAATCTCTAGATTTTTTTTATCAGATATTTTCTCTTTAAAATAATATAAATTATTATTTATCTCACGTACGACCAGATTGGCTCATATCAAATAGGAATAAATAATCACAGATGAAATTGAATACAAGTATAAAGAGTAAGGATGCAAATATCACCCAGCATTCGGGTATTTTATTCTCGACCGCGAGATGTCTAATACTGAAGCTCTCCAATCGTGAGGCTCCCAAAAGTATCCTTAGACTTTACGGCAGCACATATGCACTACACCTGAATTTATTAGCCTCGGTTTAATTTAATCAAGGTTATTTTCACTTGCATACTCGGCTGTAAAATAGTGGTTACTTTTCCCGGATCAAAATTTCGCTGAGCTGGCGGGTAAAGCTAGCAAGTGAAAGACGCGACCGCAGCATCAATGTCTGACGTTTCCGTTGGCTAACCACTTTCCACTTTGATGCTGCCCGTGAATTCCCATTCGGGGTCTCCCCAATGGACCAATTCCAATTTCCAATGCATCCGAATCTGCTTCTGAGCTTCAGATCTCTGTTTCTCTGTATTCGCCAGTGAAACATATACGTTCATTGCTCTGTGGTTATATACTGTCAGCGGATTTCAATACTTTATAGATTACCGGCATGTAAAGCTATTAGATGTAATGCTGTGAAACAAGGAAGAGGTTGATGGATTCATTTGAGATTAATACTGATAGAGAAGATGTTACTCAAGCGACAAAATCTTAATTCTTAAGTCATTTATTTTTTTCTTAACAATTTTTGAAAGTTTTTTTGACAAAAAAAAAATTTTTTTTTTTACTTAAAAATCAAATTTTTATCATTCAAAAAAATATTTAAATTTTGTTAAATTAAAAATCATTATAGTCTTCAAAAAAAATTTTTTTTCATCCAAATTTGTAAACTTATGTTGTTTCTTAATATGGCAGAGTTGCAAAGCAAGATTGATTAATATCCGAAGTTATTCACTACAAACTTTGCTAAAATTTTCCACCCACTGTAATTCCGTAAATTTTGAACGCTAAAATGTTACTTAACTTGTAAGAAACTTCAATTTGAAAACCCGTAACTTGAAAACAGTTAAACTTACGAAGAATATATTTTTAAGTTTAATTTCATCGACATGCTCGAAAGTTATCATTGAATAATTAAACATTCGTAGCTGTATAAACTAGTTGGCGTACTCAGATAACAAATAATTTAAATTCATTGTGTCTGCTAGCTCGTACACAGTTTGTCGAGGTGTTTTGTTATATTATATAATTATTACCCGTAGTTAAATAATTTCCTAGATTCCCCGAGCTCTGAGACGTATTCATTTAGCCGAACGGACGCATTCCTCCGAGCGAGGACATCCCAAAAGCACCGCAAGTCCAGTATTAGCGCCATTATAGTCTGGCGTGAAAACGCCGGCATGGAATGGGACTGCTCCAAGTTAAAATGTCACGACGGGGAGCAATTTCTCCTAAACACGAAAATGCTTCCACTCCCACTGTCGCGAGTTAATTAATTCCCACTACTGTGCATAATCCTGGCCGTAGATCCGCTCAGGAGAATTCATTTTTGAAATTATTCCTTTTAGGGACCATCATTTATAATTGATCGTTTATCATCCACGGAGTAATTGCTTCGACAGATAAAATGAAGTTGGTAGGTGAAAAATAAAATGTACTGGCGTTGTATGAGCAGTGTTTGAGGTCGAGTATGGACCGAGTTCAAAAGTTACCGCGATATAAAAAAAAAAAAAAAAAAAAAAAGGAGAAATAATAAACAGAAACGATCAGAAACTGTAATTGGATTACCAAAATCTAAAGTAAATCTTGTTATTTAATTGGATAACTCGGAGAAAAGTTCATCGATGAGATGGAGCGAGGTCAAATAAGAGCAAACGAGAGCGCGTTCGAACGAAAGAAAGTACACTGGAGAAAATTAACTTGATTCAAAAGAAAAATTCTTGAAGACCAAGAAAATCATTTTAAATAGAAATTTTGGATGAGACTTTCACGAATAAAAGATTTTTTTGATATTTTATTTTAGATGATTTATCAATTGTTTAATAATTTTCTAACATATCATTTTATAAAGCATTTATATAAAAGAATTTATTAACGATTTATAAATATTTTTTATGATAAAAAAAAAAAAAAAAGAATTTTTTTCTAAATTTCATAATTTAATTTTCAATAATTTTTTGAATTTAGAAATTTTCTTTATTTTAATTTCAGGAAAAATTTATTTATCCTATAAAATTTTAAATCAGAGAATTATTTCATCCTATTTCTAATAAAAAATTTCGTTTTAGTTAAAGTAAAAAAATTTGAATTTTTCTGTATTTAAATAGAATTTACTTGATTCGAAAATTCTTCTCTTTCTACAAAGAACTAATGAAGAGTTCAATAATACAGAGCTTAATTATTATTAGGCCAGTGGAGACATCTATTGGCTCTTTTCACGCTAAGATAAAAAGCTCGAAAGCTCTGTGCAAAATCTAAAGTCGGTAAGGTAGCTGTTAAATCTATCTATACACAGAAAATATAAATACATTTTTTTATTGAGCCGGCTGTCGGTATTTTATCTTGAAATTTTCTCCTCAAAATTGATAGAGCCGCGTTCTATTGGACCGTATTTTGAACTAAAGGGTTCGATCCATATCCTTTTAGGTAAATAAAAATTTCTTCTTTTTAAATATGCTTACAAAACGTGTGATATTTAATTTGATCTTTAGTAATTAATTAAATTAAAAGGTGATTGATTGAAAAAAAAAAAAAAAAAAATAGTATTGAGTTGGGACACAAGTTTCGAACAAAATAAATGTCTAATGAATGGCCTAATAAAATAGCAGAGGTCAGGTGCAAAAAATTTCCCAATTTCCTCTTGCGCTCCCTCTAATTTGCTAATGGTAATGGCAAAGAATAAGAATAAAGAAGAAGAAGAAGAAGAAGAAGAAGAATATGTAATTATAATGATTACCAAATACCGAATATTCGAGACGGTCGTTTGAACATGTACCTTGTACTCGTAATAATTGCGTAATGTCGGTGAAATATATACTGTTTAGTTCCAGCCGAAGGAAATATTATGTCCGATCGAAATCATGAGTTGTGGCTCTACTCTTACTCCAATGTGATTTGTATTCACCGGATGCCTCCCGAAATTTCGTGTCACATGTGTTTGAGATAATATATATAAGGCCATTAGGCTTTCTCGGGCTTAGTACCTGGATTTTTATTCACTGGAGCACGTCGACGGTAGTCAGAATGCAAGTATGTGTGCACTACATTTATTTATTTGGCTATTTATTTATTTATCAAGTAATTGAATCTTATAGAATTTCAAAAAGTAAAAAGTTTTTTCAATTTCAGTAGAGGGTTTTTATTTTTTCGGGTTTATTAATTTAATGTCGGGTCTAAAAAAATATCTTTTCGCTCCAATTACTCTGTAAATGTCAGGAATGTGAAAATTTACCGGAAAATTGAGAAATAAAATTTTTTTAAGGCAAAGTTCGTACAAAAAAAATTTTTTTTAGCTTTAAAAATTCAATATTTTAAATTTCTGACTATAAAAATTGAAAATTTAATAAATTTCCTAAATTTGTTATTTTTACAGCAAAAAATAAAAAAAAATCCATTTTTAAGTAGAAAAAATTTTTTTTTTTAATTTTTCTCTCCGGCTTTTTTTATTTTATACTTTTTCAAATTGATTAAACGAAAAAAAAAATTTTGCATTAATAAATTAATAGTTTTTTTAAGAAAGAACGTATAATTTATCTTTTTTTCATAAATTTGACTACTGCCGAAGCTGCTGGTGTTGATTGGGACGTTGGTGTTGATTGGGATAGTGTCAGGAGAGTTCTATAATCCGAGAGGTTGGCGGCCATCAGGACCATCCTTTTCGCTGCATCAAAACAATCGATTGCACTCAAACGAGTATAATAGCAAGCCGGGAGATCGGTACGGTCCACCTCCGGCAGACTCTTATCCAGGTCCTTCAAATTCTATCACTCCATCGGTGAATGGCCCCGAAGGTACTTCAACAACAGAGCCGTCTCTGGGCACGAGGATGACAGCGACAGCCATGACAATAACCACCCCTCGGACAAGGGAACCTACCACTCCATTTAACCTTCAAGATGATGATCCCCAATTAAATCCTGCTCTCGCAGTCGCCAATTCTTTCGCGTTTAATCGTCCTGTTTATATCTACAATGGGTATCCGCTTTATCCGGGACTTACGTTTGTTAAATGAAGTTTTATTGTAATTGTTAATAGTGTTAGATCATTTTTACTCTTTTAATAAAATTTATTTATCTTATTAATTTTTTTATTTTATTAAATTTTTCCAACCAAAATAAATAATAATAATAATAATAATGCAATTTTTTTTAAACATTCGATAAAAATATAAAAATTTACTCCTCAGATTTTTTTTTATTAATAAATAATTTCTACAAATAAGAGAATTATTTAAATGATTTAAAATAAATAAAAAAAAAAAATCCTGGTGAAGCGTGATAAGAATATTAAAGAATCTTCAAGATATAAAAGAATGTTATTTGTAAATTGTTTTATTTCTCTTGAGCTTAGTATCTCATTCGAATAGAAAGTGTTTTAATTATGTTGACATTTATCTTTTAGCAGTGTTCCCTTTGCCGTGGTGATACTGCCTGGGCAAATGTTTTTACTGCTTGTACCTCCCAACTCCCTTTACAGCACGCGTATACGTATGCCTGTGAGAAATAATGATTAGCACACAGTGTGTCGTGACGGTTTTACTCCTATACGTCTGGGTCAAAGTACTTTGTACAGGTCAAACTAACTCTCTTTAACTTTGACTTAACTTATTTCTGCTACGTGAATGCTCAACAAATCTTCTTTTTATTAACCATGCATTAACTATTTATTTTTTTTTTTTTATACTACATCCATAATTTTTATATGTGTATATTTTTTTTTTAAATCCATTTGCTTTAGTTTTTAGTCTTTGCTAAATAAATATTCATATCAGTCATCTCTCCTGGTACTTTCAGTAATTCGGGATGCACTAAATTTATATTTCATTCAAATCCATCCGATTTAGATCACCGTAATTTTAAATTCACTTTTATATTTCTATTAATATATATTTTTATAATATCTAATTTTATTTAGCCTTCAGATTTTATTCTATTTAAAGCTGATGGATTTTATACTCTTCTAGATTTTTAATACATCCACGACAAACATTAAAATTTTTTTTTTCACATAAAATTTTTATGAAAAAAAAATAAAACATTTTTTAATTTAAAAGTTTCCTTTTAAAATGTCAAATTTTATTTTGATATTTTATAAAAACCCTCAATAAAATTTTTATCATGATATTTATTTACATAAAAAGTGATACAACAAAAAAAAAAATAAACACAAGCTGTAAATATTTATTTCAAAGGACATTAATGCTCCATTTTTCTCAAGTCTTCACAAATATTATCATTATTATGTACATTATTATTTATACATTGTTTTTATCTCAATATTTTTTTATTGGAGAACAATGACACGCTGAAGCTTTATAACCACGTGAAATCAATGAAATGTACAGCTACAATAAAAAAAAAATAAATAAATAGAAATAAAAATAAATAGAAGAAAATAAAACAATAAAATATTTCAAACTTACCTGATAAAAAAATGAATGAATAAATAAAATATCAAAAGCTTCAGTTTCACATATTTTTTTATTTAACATACATAAAAAATTATTAGTCATATATCATATATATTTTATATATATTTTGTTTATGTTAATATACATATACTAAGGTTAAAAAAAAATAGAAAAGAAAATGTTGATAGCAAGTTTTTTAATTATAATTATTGATTGTGCTCGAGAGAGAATTCAATCACGAGATCGACTGGAGTCGATGATACCCGGAAGTAAACCGATACTGACGCTATTTAATTAAAACAGATCTTGGGTGAACTTTGAAACTTTTCCCGCAGATCAAAGTTTAAACTTCTGTCTTGGGATACTTTATAAATTGATCAATTATTTTCTTCTCCTTTTTTGCTTTGCTTATTTTTTTTTTGCTTAAATCAAAAATATACACTCAATACAAGCCGATGGTACTGTTGGTGTCCTGATATTTCACCGGATATGCTAGAAGATTTCCTTTGTCCCATGTGTACAGTTCCTGTGAAAAATTAATTTTTATTCAAGTTCATCTTCTGCTTGATGAAATTTTTAGTTTAATTATACGCATACATCAAACGCCTGTGTCATTTATCGAGTAAGTTTTTTTATTTTATTATTACGTATAAGAAAATTTAGATTACATTTTTTTATCAAATTTTTTGATAATTAATGAAAGCAATTTCCTTTCCATAAAATATTACAAAAAAATTTTTTTAAACTAAATAAATCAATTAATTAAAAGTTAATAAAATTTTTAATCAATATTTGTGTCATTAATTGATTAAGAATATTTAATTAAAAATCTTAAAAAAAATTTAGTTATTTAAACATAATTTTTTTTTAAATCCAAACTTTTAAAAAAATTCAATTGAAAAAAAAAAAAAAAAATTCACAAGTCAAAAAAATTTTTTAAAGACAAAAAAATTGCCCTTTATTCAAGGAAATTTTCAGCTCGTTAAATAGAAGATGACACGTAGCGTTTAAGGTAAGCAAACAGAAGATCAAAGTAAATAAATTCAGGAATAGTGGATTTAATTGTAAATACAAACTTTCATCTTGTGATTATATCGGATCATTGTTGTTTTGCGAAAGGGATTTGAAAACGACAGATGGACGTCGAGGATTGCGTGTCTGTACAAATCCAACGCCAGTCTGTAGTAAATTTAAAAATTATTGACGCGAATTACATAAAAGTAAAAATAAAATCAATGAATGAGATTGTATTTATATTTAGCACCGTATTTCTAAACTAGGCCCAGTGACGTTGTGAACTGCGTATAGCACACCAGAGGCAATAAACATCTCCCCGAATCTGTGATGGTCGATACTTATATTCCAGGCCTGTTGAGCTCGCATGTTCACGGTATCAACTTTCAGCACTGCGGTGTAGTTCGACGGCAGACCATAAATGACCCATAAACCTTAAAGATAAGACAAGCCGTGGAATTAGATCAACCCAAACGAAACTAACGCAAACGGAATTGTGTTATTCAGAGCGGGAGTTCGAGCAAAGGTTTAATTTAATTCGAGGTGTTTGGGTGTACCCATTTGTAAATATGGAGTGCACTGGTGCGTGCTCAGATAAACCCACTCACCGTTCTCATCTACATCAAAATCCACGTAGCTCGAGTCGTGGTCACGTGAATACAAGTAGTTGTTATCATTTATTCTTAATCCCGGTAGAATTAGCTCCATGTGATACTGCGGCTTATTGTGGGTGGTCTGCGCACTTCCCAGGTCCAGACGGTAAATTGAGCTTCGATTTTCCGGGTTGTAGTAAAATGATCCATTGTACACAACGTGTCCGTTGCCCTTTCATCAATTAATTCATCAATTAACAATACATTTTTTTTTTATGAATAAAAATATATTGAGTTGGTTTTTAAATATAAGAATTTTTTCTAATTCTACTGAACTTAATAAATATAAAATTAGCCAATCAACAATTCAATTATTACTTTTTGTTTACTTTAATAAAATTACTAAAAAAAAAAACTATTTGCAATTAAAAGTTATTTTTTTTTATCAACTAAAAAAATATCGAGAAGTTTATTCTGAAGACATCTTATTAAAGAATATAAATATAAAATTATTTATTATTTCAATTTAATTTAATATTAAATAAAATATCATTGAATAAATATTCATTCAAATTTTTATTTTTGTTTCAAATAAATGCCAATTGAAAAAAACTAATTTATAATAAAAATTTATTAAAATAATTGAATCTTTTATTATAAATTTTAAATTCCTTAGTTCAGTATTAAAAAAAAAAAAAAAAAAAAAAAAATCCAAAAGTGCACGATTCATAATGCTCATTTAATTATGAAATATTAAAAAAAATTTTTAAAATTAAAAAACTGTATGAAATGCTGCCAACCGCGTGAAAATCGATTCATTCATTTAGAAGTTATTGCGGTTTGAAAAAAAAAAAAAAAACTCTTTATTTATTATTATAAATCAAGATAAAATTTTTGTCTGACTATAAAAGGACAATTCTACTTAATTAATAATTAAAAATTTTAAATAGCTAAAACAAAGCATTCCTTTAAGATAAAGCGCGATAAATAAAAGGTTCGTTAGTGAACCGTGGCTATCTTCGGAATAACGTCGCAAGATATTGGAAACTCTATTCCGGCGCGAAAGCAGAGATATATCCTTGGACAGAGCGTGAATTATTTGGCCGTGAAATGTTTCGGCATGAGTAGATAAACCACCGAACTGAATGCACCGAAGCCGTATTGGTTCGATAATGGAATTCCCAGTGCATTTATAATGTGTTTATTATTAATGACCAATATTTATTATATATTATCTCCCGATTCAATATTAAACGCAGCAAAACCCACCGATACCAAACACAAACAATATCGGGAGCAAACAAGCCGTATCATCACCAGACAAATAAAAATTTCATTCCATACAATGCAATACTATTTCATACAGCCCCACAGCTCCAATCAATTACGCGGAAGCACTCGTTTGGCTTTTCTTTGTCAATTAAAACGCGGAATTTCCCAAATGGAAATAAAAATAACTTGCAACTACCTTGAATGGATACGGCAGGCGGATGGAGCGTGATTGACCTCTCTTGACATCGTCTTTTTTGTTATACTCAAAAATATACCAAGAGTTGTTGCTGCGTGTGACCCAGAGCTTCTCAGATATGGATTCTGTTCGAGGCAAAGCGTCATACATCCAATATCCGTGAGTATCATCCATATTCCCTTTGAACACCGGCTTTCCGACGGCTTCCAGTATCCCCACTAATATACATATTGAAAATTTATATATATATTCATAAATATTCATACCCTATTATGTAACATACGCCGAGAGTTAATAAATAATATTGTTAATCAAACGGGAAATTAAACTCGCTGGTTAAATATTTGCAACCTGGAAAAAGTAATTATTAGCGGAGGAAATTTTGGGAATATGTTTACATGTGGTAGGGCGAATATATTGTTTTCAAAAGTTTGTTTGATGTGTTCTATTGAAGTAAATAAATTTCAAAATGTTTGGCATAATATTGATGTAAATCACTGGTTTGTATGTGATCGATTTCAGTGTCAAGTTTTTTTTTTTAATTGTGTGGTGGAAGATTTGAGGGAAATTTTGAATGAATTTTAGTGAATGGTCAATAATAATGAAGCTTGATTCCGCCTCCAATATTGACTGATTAATTATTTGGTTGAATGGCTAATGATGTTCAATGTAATTGAATAGATTGTAAAAATTGTGGTGAATCCTGACAGCATTTTCGGATAAATAAATTAAATAGATAAATAAATATTTAAATTTTTTAGAGTTGATAATTGGTAATTTGATAACTTTTTGGTTAATGGCAGCTCTTTTTTTTTTTTTTTTTTTCAACCGCAGCTCCATAATTATTACTGAAAAAATAATTTATTTAAATGCATTTTGGTCTGGATTACACTGGTAGAGAGATTTGGGAATATTTAATGAATAATGAGCTTCATTAATTTTTAATGTATGATTATTTAACATTATATCATTTGATGAATATTTAATTAAATAGAAGTCATTAATAATTCAAAAATTTAAAGACATTTTTTAAGTTTTGAAATTAATTAATATTGGATTTTTTTTTTTTGGAGTTTGAAATATTTTTTACACTAATTTCCGTGGAATTTTATTCAACATTTGTAAATTTAATTTAATTTTGTAGAAATTTTTTATCAGAAAATAATTTTTGAATAAAAAATATCTTTTATAATTGGGAAAAAAATTTCAATTGAAATTTTTGTCTCCCAATAATAACAAATAATAGATTAAAAAACTAAATTTGAACTAACCACCCTGTCGAGGCGATAATCCAGTGTAATTAACATCGCTGACGAGTTGCCTGATGTCAAAGCACCCACCAAAGTCGGAAAACCCGCATTTGTTTTGCGGGCAATTATCGCAGCTGAGCTGAGGCGGACAAATATCATGTATGTCTACTTTTTTGGGTGGTCGCTCCCCATAAACCACCTCGCGTCGTAACTCGCCGCTATCCATCGATACTCTCTTCGTACCGTCTGGATCCATCCGCGAATGCAAAAATAAACAACGATAAATTTTTTACGCGTGTTAAAACGAGTATAAACTCTAAATATAATATAACAGAGAGGAGTGAAATGTTTTGACTGAGCGATTGGAAATAAAAAATATTTTTTAGTACGAACCATAAACCATCACAGTGCCCTTTGTTATATCCATCACGTTCTTTGCCGCACAGTGGTACGACCCGTGATCTTGGTATGTTATTTTCGTGATGTTTAGCCGCATTTTAAACTTAAAAATTTTTTTTTATTTTTTTTTTTTATATAATTTTTTTCGTCAATAAAAAAATAAAAATTACTTTGTACAAATCTCTCTTGTCATAAACTTCCATTCGGTGTTTAGGCGACTGTTCCAAAGGCTTGCCATCGTCTCTTTCCCACCAAACTGACGGTTCGGGAAAAGCTTCAATGTCACACTCCAAAATAGCCATCCCGCCCAACTGGACTCTTATTGTCTGGTGACAAACTCTGATGAACGGCGGAACTGAGAAATAATTTTCTCTACTTACTGGTAATTAAATATGCAATATACGGGGACTTATGCAATGAATTGTAATGAATTAGGAGGATGAGTAACGAGGAAAGTTCGAACAAATGACGATTTAAATTAAATAACCGAGTGATGCATCAAATGCGGTAATAAACGAAATTATAAAGTTTTACTTACATTGTACCTCGAGACGAAATTTGTAACTAGCCCGAGGCGGTATACCGTTGTCAGCTATACACATGTATTCTCCCATGTGTTCTCGGTTAACAACGGTAATATTCAGAATAGTTCCAATTACTGACGAATCTAGTTTAGGAAAAATCTCTCTGTTAATATACTCTGGAATTTTATTCCAAAGATTTAATTTAAATGTCAAACAATATCGTAGATTTTATTTCATTTAGTTAACAATTTTTTTTTTACTTTCTATATTAAATAGACAGAGTATAACATAAAATTTTGCGCTACGTTTTACGCAAAAAAAAAATTTTACACCGCTATTTAAAAATGAAACACCAAATCATTCACCACCGGCAGACCATAAATCTTTTACACCCGAGCTGCTTTACGCAAACCGAGGGATGAAATGATTCAAAATTCAGTGCCCGTTGTTTAATAATTTGTAGCGAAATCTCTCAAGAAAATGTACAATCCCCGGCATAAATAAAGTACCTTTTGTTTTTGTGAAACGTGCTGCTAATTGTAAGTACTTAACTGGAGGAAAAATAAAAAAAATAAATAAAATGCAAAGGAGTTATTCAAGAGTCAAAGACAAGTTAAGGGGCTTAGCTTTGCCTAGTATAAACAGTGATAGACATGCCAGCTTGAGCAGAGTTTCTACAACTATCTGCAGGTGGCCCTTAGGCGAGGCAATTAACACGGCGACCATTTCACGCGCTTGTCACACAGCCCGTTAAACATAACAAGGATCAGTCATCGTCCAGTACGCACGGCCCAATTAGCCACCTCGACGCGCTCCGTTGAACGTCATCATGATATTATATCACGAGGAGGGTAGAGCGCGTGTTATTAATGTGAGAAATATAATATATCATATTATATATCAAACTTTAAACTTTAATCCACATCAATCATTTCAAATTTTATTATTATTATTATTATTGATTTTTTTGAAATATTTGACAAAAAAATAAAATGTATACAAGTAGCTTAAAGTATTTGTTGCATTTAACGAAACTATTTACAGAATTTTAAAAAAAATTTTTACTCGAGCATTATTTTCTGTAAATAGATAAAAATGTTATCATTGTAACATTTTTCTATCAATAAAAATAAAGTATAAATGTAAAATAAAATTCTTGATATAAAAAAAAAATAAAATTCATGCTTCTGATAAGAAAAAAAAAAAAATGCAATATAAACTTACGATGCCAAGAGCCGATGGGTATAGCCGCACCGCTGGTCTTCGACCACTGGATAACAGGTCTCGGATTACCGCTAGCCCCGCATTGCAATTGCAAATATGACCGCTCTGGTACAGAGGTGACATGTCTCGGAAGGTTCTCACCTGAAATCAAGCAGTCAATTTTAATTTATGTAGAACCGTAAACTGATTCTGCTCCCGGATAGAAATCTGAAATCAGCGAAACTCGAAGACAGCTACGCCGGGTGAATCGGAAATATAGTTTAAGCCGTCACTCCGTCTTGCGTCAATCAAGCCGAGAATTATACAAAGTATTCCATTTCCATAAATTAACACCCTTCAATCATTAATTATAATTAGAACTACGCAGTGGAGGTTATTCGCTTTGCGGATTACATAAAGATGAGCTACAAATTGGAAATTACGAGGAAAAAGGATGTTTGGCTTTTTAAAATACAAACACGAGGATCGAATGGGTTTTAATATTTATAGATAAATTGTTTGATCTTCCGTATGTATAAATATCTCCTAAGCCGCATTTCACATGCATAAGTAAATCCATTTCAAAGAGATTATATATTTTTCTTTCGCTAGTTTCTATTCAGGGAAACATTTCCAATTGAAGTTATTAAACTTAATCGCTTTACTGATGGATGCTTGCTTCTGCCGGTATCAATCAATAATGTAAATTTTGTTTTATTCATTATTCATTTTTGGTAAATGCGATTAACTGCGCCTATAATTTTATTTTTCATTTTTAAACCAATCTGTTTAAATTAATCATATTTTACTCTTGAGAAATTCTTCAAAAAAACTGATGAAAAATTTTTTTGACTGTTAATAAATTAATTTAGGATAATAAATTATTTATAAATAATTATTAAAATGATCTAATATCAAAAAATCATTGGTAAAACTTATTGAATATAAAAAAAATTTTTATCAGAGTATTTTTTCCGAAAATTACACCAAAAATAAGTTATTTATTTAAATATTAAAATTAGAGATGTCTCCATCTAAAAAAAAATCAATAACAAATATAAAATTCGATTGAATATTTATATCATTTTTATTTACGTCCCGTCAGTGCCTCAAGCAATAAAATTCCTATTTAAATTTCATAGCTCACCAGAAATTTTAGCGCTAACAAGCGTAAGACGATGTCAGCAGCGTCTGTATAAAATACGAAATATAAAATAAAACATAAAAATGAAATATTGAGGGAGATAAAAGAAGTGTCACTATAAAGGTTGTTTTTGCTGATCTTTGAGTTTTTGACACCGGGAGATAAAATAACGATTGATTCGGTTTGCCTTGGGAAAAGAATAGACCGAGTACAAGAAGTATGTAGGATCTAGTATAGGATTTAAGAGAACAGACTTGGACTCACTGAGAATAGAGGGCGGTATGAGCAGTTCATTGGATCTGCTGTCATTTCTCCTGACTTCCCACGCCACCACTCCGGGCATTCCTGGAGTCCCGTCTTTACCCGGAGTTCCTGGAATACCGCGTTCTCCTCGAGCGCCTATAAACGCAATTTAAATTTACATTACACTATAAATTTATAAATATCACCCTCAGACATGTGATCGTACATATTTATGAAAACGATTATTGATATTGGCGGTGTCGATTATTTTATAATTATCCGCGGATCACTTAAATAGATCGGGCATTAATTGAGGGCAATATAAATATAAAAAGCTGAATTTTTAATATTTTATTAAGAGGTATTTAAAACATGTGAAATAATTTTTTTAAATTAATCTAACGAAGAGTTTTTTAGTTATTATTATAAATCAGATTTTTAACATCCAGCCAATAAAAACTATAAGTCAGAAAAATTTATTTTAACTAATTTTACTGAAGCTAAAAAATGTAAAGAAAAAATTTTATATAAATTGCTTGTAAATTATTTTAAATTAAAAAAAAATTTTTTTTTATTCACAAAACTTATTAAAGAAGTTTTAATTACAATATTATGATTTAATTGAAAATATGAAATATTAAGATTAAGACGGAATTAAGCAGCCATTACTTGGCGATCGAGATACCCCTGCTACACCCCATTTAATCTAGTGCCGTTATGGAGAGTATTAGTTCGACTTGACTTAATTATGCTGCTGGGAATTAGATCGCTTCATTATATGAAATTCATTGGCATTATAATCATAACATAAATCTTAATAAAGTCGCTTAGCTTTTTTGGCTCCTCCATTACGAGAGATTACACTTTTGTTCTTTTAGTTTTGTAAAATATCTAATTTCTTAGTATTAGGATTTATTAAAATATTATATTGCTATTTACCGGGTGGCCCTTGAGGTCCTGGGAGTCCAGTCGAGCCTTTGAGTCCTCTTTTGCCTTTGAAAAAAAAAAAAATATTTATTTTTTTAGCTGCTTTTGTGAATTAAATTAAGCTGGAAAATATTTTTTTTTTGTTTTAAAAAGCTTAAGTTTTAATTGGGAAACTATTGGAGCTTTATTTGAAGCTTTTTTTACAAACATGTTTTTTATTTATAACCTTAATAAGGATAATCGTTTTTTAATTGAATGGATTTCTGGAAAAAATTGAATGGAAATTAAAATTTATTTTTTTGTCGGGATTTGTGATAATGTAAAAGTATCTTTTAAGCGATAAGACCTTTTGAATATACTAATACACTAAATAATGGTTTACAAAAGCTTTTGAGCGTGGTGAATAATAACGGCACTGTCTCGCGGATCCAGTTTAATTGAATTTCTGGAGTATCATGCACAATAAAGTGTTTGTCAATCATTTAGTAATCACGTCGTCTTCAGCAATTATAGCCTTGGGAACACGAATTTGACAAGGTATTCGAGACTGTTAGTAAGCCGGTTGTATACGTGCGTATACTAGTACTGAGAAACAAATTTTCCCCGGGCAAAGTGTATTACGAAAAAAGGAGAAGAAGAAGAAGAAGATAAAATCTAAAAGGAAATAAAGTTGGTAGTAATCTTCGTCAAAGAAGGGATCAGTGAAATCCGATAAAATTACTACTCAAATTTAATCCTTATCTGTATAGAATTTTATTTTCAATTCATGGTACGGTGTGTAGAACTGCAGTTTATCTCAGTTTATTATTACTTATAAATAGAGATTATTCTACAGTAGTAATGAGCATAAAAAAATTTTAATAGGAGTACTCTATAATATTTGCGGAGTAAAATTCTGCTCAAGAAGAATTTTATCTATACTAATGAAAAAAAAACTCCGGCTAGAAAATTCTTCATCTTTTTTTTTTATATTGAATAAGAATAAAAAAAAATAGTTTCTTTAGAAATTACAAAATGTCAATTTAAAAAGTTTAAAAAATTAATTTAAACTTTTTTCTGAGTTTGATGTAAAAAATAAATTTTTATAGTTTTTTTTTTTACAACAATTTATATGTTAATAAATCCTAAAAATTGTCATTTAAAAATTAATTAAAAAGTCAAATTGTTGAAAGAAAATAATCAATATTTCCAACTTTAATTTTCATGCTTCGACGCTCTATTTTAATAATAATAATATTAATAAAATAGATAATGAGATGCTCACTATTGACAACGAAATCAATAAAATAAAATTTTACTTTACTAGTTTTACAACGCAAATCAAAACACTGAATAAAAAAATACTTTTCCGAAGGTTACAGAAAAATAATAAATAACCATAATAATAACAACAAATAAAAGACCCAGTGACACATGAATAATATTCCTCAATGTCGGAGAGTGTCGATAAAATTTTTGACGTTTGTGTATGTGAAGCAACTGTTTGTCGGTTACCGCAACGCATTTGAATATGCAGTGCGCTCTACATCGCGTATATATTTATATATTTATAAATGTATACATTATCCACATTATAATATCGTTGAATTACATATTAAATGTACTTATGTATGAGTACACATTTATCGTTATTCATACACATGTAGTGTAAATTTAGAGCTCGGTACAAGCTCAGATACAAATTTCAAATAATTCCATGTAATATCTACACTCTATTTGGTTTTCCACAATTGTTTAACCATAATTACAATTATCAAATTATATTCATCCTATTAATATTTTAATTTACATAAATTTAATTGCCGAATTCGATGTACAAAATACGCAATAAACCGATAAATTTTAATGCTAGTGGTAATTGGAAGTTTGTCACGCGGAGCGAGTAAATCGATCTCCTGGGAGATTTTTTATTTATTCCAAATTTCAGGCCATAAATTTTTGTATTAAATTAATTTTGTTACACATGTTGCTATACGAGAACATTAATGGCCATTTAAAAAATTATATGTGCAGATATCAAGTCATGTTTGGCCGTAAATGTCCTCACATATGTCCAATTTCTATATCAGGACATATTAAGCTTTATAAAACCATATATGGTCATGTTAAAAAATTATATGAGGCCATATATGATTTAAAAAATTTATATAGCCATATATAAGCGTATAAGACCATGTAAAAAATTTTTTTCAAAGATAAGAAAGTAAAAATTACTTCAATTTAATCGATTGCATGGGATGACACTAAATTTAATTTCAAAAAAACCAATTTTATCATATGACTATCCTGGACACAAAATGTTTTTTTTTTTTTTTTTTTTTAATAATATAGATTAAGAGCATTGGAATTCGTCTAAAAATTAGTAATCAGTGGAAAAACTTGGCATAATTTTTAACCCAATTTCAAGAAATAAGTACAAAAAAAGTTTTTTCTCATCTCTGTAATAGAATTTTCGTATTAAACATAAAACTTTGTTCTGCGCTATAATATACAGAGCATTATTCATAAAAGTGTCCACCGAGCTTTTGTTTCACTGAGAATGTACCTTACTCCGTAATGTAATGCATATAAGTACCAAGACGTTCAATGACAACGGCTTTGGTAAAAAGTCTGGAGTACTTTAATGCGGCACTCAGTCGGGAGATAATGATATTTATGTAAAGCCGAGTACACGATGATAAAGACAGACTATCTATTTAAATAGAAAAAAGGGGAAGGAGAGTAATACTATGTAAGTAAAATGGCTGAGGCTGAATCACGTGTGTCGCTGAATGAGCTTCTCCAACGATTTAAGGGGCATTTTAAATAAAAAAAGACACTACATGTGATATAACGCGGGAGAGATAAAGGAGAAGCCGGATAGAAGAAGTATAAAATGACATCTGGTTGAATGTCATCTAGATCTCGGTGGCATATCACGGATACCTCGGATAGATGATCCTCGCTGATCCATAATCCCTCTGCCTGGTTGCTCTAGAATCTACCGGATAGGAGTGCTACAAAAAATAAACCAGGAAAGAATAATACATCAAGCTAAGAAAGATATAAAATAAAAAAATATAAATAAAACTCAAGACCGGCTTTCAACACTTGGTCATTTTCTTGAGATGTACTTTATGCTGGATGCTGCTAAACAATACGCTAAATTTACTCATGAGTAGTTTTAAAACAAAACACCAGAGGTTTTTTTAGTTTTTTACAAGAATACTGGAGCTGAAGACTCGAGGAGAATGTGATTAAATCCGAGTTTTGGATTTATTTATCTAATTTTATTTTTTGCTGAAGCTGGAATATTTTTTATAAAGTATATTGAGCAGAAATAATTGTCGTTCAATTATGCAGAATGTTTGATCAAAGCTGTTTATTCAGTGCTGGGTTTTATTAGTTTTTTAGCGACCGAGCTTTTAATAAATGAAATAACATTTGTTGTTTTAGGCTTCATGCGCGAAAATATTGGATATGAAATTTTTATTTTTGGTGTAAATTAATAAATGTGGAGAGTTAATTATTTTATGGGCAGAAAAAATTTAAACAGATATTATTTTTTAGAGAAAATATTTTTTACTTTTTGGATAAATTTTTTTTTTTAAAAATGATTAAACAAAAAAAATTCCTATCGTTGCAATTTCAAAGTAATATTTGAAAACTTTGGTGTAAAAAAAAAAATTTTTTCTCAATTTCATCCGATTGTTTTAATTTACGCTTTTGTGACTCCAGTCTATTTGCCCAAGCTTAACGTCAAATACATAAGACTTGGCGCGAAAAAGGTAAGATGAAAGAACAGAAGAATTTTTGATCGATAGCAATAACATCTCTCGATAAATATCTATCTTTCCAGCGTAAAGTTAAAGATAATAATATTGTTAATTAAAATCCATAGTATAAATATTCCGGCGTTTATTTAAGCAGTGAAATAAATTTCTCCCGGCTAAAACTCGGCATATATGTACTAGACACTTATAGAGATCTATTCTGTAAGAACAAAAAATTAAAAAAAAAAAAAAAATGAGATGGAAGAAGAGAAGAAATTCAGCATCTTTTATTTCTTCTCTTTTATACCGCGATATTACACACTCCAACTCCTCGCTCGGCACTATCGCCATTTCCATCGTCGTTTTCTCCCGAGCAGACGTCTTTGCCGCTGACGAGCAGAGGATACGAGTACAGTGTAGTAGAATAGTACAGTATAGAGATGAAAGTGGACCGCATGACAATGAAAATGGGTGCAATCGAGGAACAAAAGAGAACCAGAGCGTCATAGATAGAAATTGTTCTTTTTATGTTTATAAATGAGAATAGAAAAGACAAAAGGCTCTTCAACGGAACTGAAAAATACACACTTTGTACATTGTATATTGCATATATAAATATAAATATAAAATGTAAAATATGAAGATGAAACAAGAGAACTCAAGTTAATATAAGTGCATACCGTCTGTCCCATTTCGTCCAGGCAATCCGGGAATCCCGTCGCGGCCAGCTTTGCCGTCAGTGCCCGGAATCCCGTCAAGGCCACTTCTTCCAGGTATGCCGTCGAGTCCCGGCTCTCCGGGGATGCCGTCGCGGCCGTCGAAGCCAGGAGGCCCGGGTTCTCCACGTGGTCCACGTTCTCCAGTGTACCCCGGAATTCCCGGTGGCCCTTCTGGGCCTATTGGGCCTGGTATTCCTGGCAGTCCCCGGTCTCCGGGTACTCCTGGAGGCCCTGGAATGCCTGGCAGTCCTGGAGGACAGAATTCTGCTGATTTTCTGCAGAGTGCGTCCATCGCGTCGAACTGAAATTTTTTATTCTTTATGGATGCATTTTATTTGTACGAGCGAAAATTGATATTGTAAGAAGGACATTTAAGTAAATTTATTGCATGAAAAAATTCGAGGTATGATTAATAATAAATTACAGTTTAAAAAACTAAAAAAAAAGCTTAATATTGAGATAAAAAGTATAAAATAAATTTATATTAATTTTTTTTTTTATTTTTTAAACTTTAATTCATTTTAAAATTTTTACGAGCCTGACAATTGCTTACTAATCATTAAACTTTCTATACAATGTCTACCCTTACCCATAAAAAAAATAAAATAATTAAATTATAAAATTGAGGGAATATTTTGAAAGCATAAATATTTTTGACAGAGCTTAATATCTCAAAAAAGTTATAAAGTAAAAGTGACGTAAAAAATGAAAACAAAAGGACACAAAGGGAGCTTATTTTTATTTATTGCATTGCATTGGATTGGATGGAGACATCCTAGAAATTGAAAAGTGCTGTTATTTTAAGAGTTTTTAAAATATATATGTCTATCGGTATTTTCTATCACAATAGATATATAAAACGAAAATCGGATAAACTTCCAAGTGAAATCGATCTAGAACCCTGCCCGTCACCGTCGCGTCGTCGTCGTCACCGTCAGTGTCTCGTTCGCTGCACATCGCAATAGCACCTATTCTATTCTGTGCCATTCTATACAGAATAAAGATCCGCGAGAAAACTGCCGTTTCAATACAGACGTCTTTTCTCGGGGCGTACTTTTTCCCGGGCAGAGAGACCTACACTTGTACGACCCTTGTGCCAAACCCAAGGCTCTATAAAAAAACCTACGCAGAGTGTCGATAGATGTGTAGCAGAGAAAAACTCCTTAAATAAATGCCGAGATATTGATTCTGACGTTTCAATCGATTGATTTTTTTCAACCGATCCTCACACTTTTGTTCGCCCCTTGTTCCTCCTACAATAGCAGATTCCGCTGCTATATCTTACGTCATAACTTTCTGGGTTGTTTTTCACAGCAACAAACTATCTGCGACCTATTTGCGATAAGCTATCATCCAGGACTGATAAAATATGTTTCCTCGCGAGTATTTTGTGTTCGACGCGTGATTCCAACCGATCGTTAAATATTTATCCGCTATGGATGAAATTCCTTCGTTGTAATTTTGTTTTTGTACTTTGGAACTACTAACTTGAGACGGGTTCATTAAGTTCATTTATTTAACAGCGGATAACAGCTTTCGAGGGAAATAATAACCATTTTGTCATTAATTTATGGTATAATAATAATTAATTTTACTCGAGAGAAATAATCTTTAATCAATAAAATCATTTTCAACAGTTTTTTTAAATTGAAAAAATTTTTTACTTAATTAAAGATGATAAAACTCTTTAAAATTGACGATAATAATCCTGAAAATTTTTAATAACATTTTTTTTAATTAGTTTTAAAGCTTTTAAAATTACCAAAAATTTAGTGATTTTTTCCTTTTTTTTTTTTTTTTTTTTTTTTTTAGATAAAAGAATTTTTTTAATTTCAATTTCTTCATTTAATAAATTTTTTAATAGAAAAATCAAAATAATTTTATTGTTCTATCTTAAATAAAAGAAAAAAAATTTTAAATATCATTTTTATGAATTAAAGAATATCCTGATCTTTAAAATTAAATAATTAACTTTAATTATTATGGTAAAAAATTAATAAACCCAAAAATTGCCAACCTAATCCCCGCTAACCGTCTGTTAGACTCAGCAGATATTCAAAGTAAAATAATAACAATAATAATAATAATTACAAAACTAAAACTTGGAGTATAAGCATAAGAGCGTGCTGAGAAGCTAAAGCAGAATACCCGAGGCGTTATTCGTCGGTAGTTGACAGTATTAAATATTTAAAACCAATTGCTTTTTCAAGAAAAAGCTGAGACGAAGAAGAAAGCTGAGGTGCAGGTGAAGTAAGAACAAGAACAAGAACAAGAAGAGAAGGGAGAACCCCCTAGAACCCAATGTGGTGCTGATGCTGCGTGGACTTGACGACACAAATGTTCGTAATGCCCTGCGGTCGTGCCGAAGTAAGTGGAGTCGCACATATATGTTGTACGGATGAAGTAATATATAGAGAGCTGAGTCTAAGAAGTAAAGTATGGTGACGCGGATCGGGATGCGGATATAGGGCAGACTAGACCAGACGGGAGGCTAGGCGAGGTGAAAATAAAAAAAGAACAGAACCAGCCAAGCGGACGAGATAGTTAAGTCCTGGCCTACACCATTATATTCAGTCAAGGACAAATAAATGGGCCCTTTGATAGCGAAAATCAATCATCTGATTTGATATTTTCGTAATCCACGGTAATACCGGTATTAGTTGTACTCGTGGTTGATATTATTGTCAGAAGGGATGTTAAATCGATATTTGGTGAATTAAAATCAAAGAAAACGGGGCTGCGGTACTGTATTACGCTGGTGGTATTATATAAGTGAGGGTGTAACTCTAGAGTCGGTGAAAATATAAGTTTAATCCCTCTGCTGTAGGTACTCTTCTCTCTGTACTTATACACTTACTACCCAACCATTTTGATATTATATGGAGAATGTAATAAGAGAAGAGAGGAAGGCTGGATTAGTTACCGGGTTCACTGTATGCACCTGCGAATAGAACTACACTGGATTTAAATGTTACTGCACTTTTTTTAATTCGATTAGTTTTATTTCTGCAACAGTCACGTTTGGATTCTCTAAACTTTTGTAATTATTATTATTGCTATTATTTGAAAATGGAAGTTGACTTTTTTTAAGAAATATTCTGATATTGGTAAAAAAAAATTTTAAAGAAAAATATATAATTCTATTCAAAAGTGTTGAAATTAAAAATTGAGAATTTATTTTATTTTGATTTGTAATTTTTGACTTTTTTCATAAAGTATAAAAAGTCTTAGGTGCAATTTACCTCAATCAAGAAAAACTTCTTACTTAAAGAACTTTTTTACTTTGTATAAGACTTAAAGATTTTTTTTCTCTTAAAATAAGCTAATTTTTTTATCAGGTCAAAGAATGAGTTTTTATTTACTTAACTTTGCTTGAAATAAATATTAAATTTTTCCCACAATTAATCTAGTTAATTTTGAAAGTTATCTGATAATAAAAATAATTCACCAGATAGTTTAATATTTTTAAGTCTGTTAATTAAATTTTAAAAAGCTTACTTCAGTGTAAGCTTAAATTCGCCGTCATTAAATATGTATGTTTAAATAATTAATATTTTAAGTTAAAAAAATATTTAAATAGTTAAATATTCATAGTGTGCTTTATTCCATGATACCGCGATGCATTATCTACGAGAATCTCGGATTAATTAACATTAAAAATTATATGATAAAAAATACAAAGCAAAAAAGATGAATAAAAAACATTTAAATACACACACGGCACAGAGATTTTGTACTCAGAGGTAATGAAACAAAGTAATTAGTTTTGATGAGACAATATTTGTTAAATACGGTGATTAATATTTTAATATAAAAATTTTAATTAAAAATGAGAGGATTATTTTATAATAAACGCCGTTAAATCTTTATATAATAAATCTGAAAAGGTATCAGGACATTCAATTAAGAGGTTTAATAACAGAGAGTGTAATTTACATACTAGTACTAGTGCTAAGAATAAAAACCCATATTTTAAAAAGATCACAAAAGCCAGCTTAAATTTCCTATCCGAGCTGTGGAATAACGAACGAATAAACGAATGAACGAACGCTATGAACGCGGAATGGAAATTTTCGTTATCAAGGGATTTCATTTTTTGTCAGTGCCTTTTTTTTTTTTTTTTTACTATTCTTGAGTGGCTATTAGTGATTAATTAAACTTACGTGATAAAAAAATTAGAGAATAAAAGCCTTTTTTGAACGGGAGTAATTTAACCGACGCCGTTACCGTGAAAAAAAATTCAAGTACAAGCATCCAAAGTGTATGCAAATCTGCGAGGGTAGAATGTTTGCAAAAATAAGAAAACGTCGTGAAATAATAAAAATAATAAGAAGAAAAATAGTGAAAAAATACGTACTGGTACACGTGTGTCAGCCGTCAACCAAACCCAGCTGTCGCTGTTGGGTACCAGGGACGATATCGTATCACCGGGTGCTCCATCCGGCGTTATTGTGCCTCTTTTCATCTCCTTTACTGAATCTTTTTCATTCCTAATCTGTAATTATCTTATCATATACCACCCGACGATCAACTTTTCAACGGGGTTTCATTATTTACGGCTCTTTGTAGATGTTTTTCTTTAATCAACACTCAGTAGTGGTTTTTAAATTAATTTTTTATGAATAATTTAATTTATTTATAAAGCTCTGAGAAATTTATTTTAATTTTTTTTTTTTCGATAAAACTAAGAAGGCGAGAATTTAATAAATAATTTTATTTATTCAAAAATATTTATTAATTGGTAATAAAGCTCATCAATAAATAATTATCGATAAAATTTAGCAAAATATTCCAATTTAAAAAAATAATTAATAAAAAAAAAAATTCTTTTATCATTTAATATTCGCCGCGTTTAATCCGTAATTTTTTATAGCGCATTATTCTCTCGAGGTCTCATCAAAATTTTAATATATGAAGATCCGTTAAGAGCCTAAAATTTCTTCAACAAAAAGCTGTCAGGGTAAAATACAAGACAAAGCTCAAAATAATATTAAAAAATTATAATTCATAATAAATTGGGATGATAATAAATAAAAAATAAAACTTTTAATAACAATAATAATATCACACTTCAAATAATTGATTCAATTATATACAAAACTATCCGAATCACGAGAGGAATTTGAATACGTCATTCAGCGCTTGGCGAGTTGAACAAAGTAGCAATAGACCTTTGGCAATTGACAATTAATTATCGTGAAAATTTAATATTATATCAAACAAACTAAATACTGTTGAGTAGTACTAGCAGCGGGTGAGTAAATGTCGATACGAATAATCAAGCTCTTTGATTTAAACTGTAAATCAAATGGCAACATGCTGAAATCACGAATCCAATAATTATCGCAACCATTCGGCATTCATCGCTATCAAAATCTCTTGACAATCATTCAATGACACGTGATACTACCTTTATACCATCAATTAAACCAAAGAGCCGAGCTCACGTTCTGTTCCCGAGTAATTACATTTACAGAGGCACAATAATCATTACTATTGTTAATTCATCAATAATTGTCAAAAAATAAATAAATATTACTTTTAATAATTTATTTATTTTAACAAAAACTTTTGTTATATTTTTTGTTTTTACTTCAGCATCAGAAGATTCATAATATGATGATTAGCCTGGTTACATTCTATCTCAGCATTCGCTGCCCGCACGCCAAGAGTTTTCTTTCAAAGAAACCCAATAAATAGAGCAAGAAATATATACAGTGTATATACATTCTGTGTATACTGTACATTCGATTACATTACCTAAAGGAACTTGCTTTTTCTCTTTGATGTTCTTCCTACCTTTCAATGCTTTCAAGTGATTGACCCTTCTTCTCTTCCTTTATTTAGTTTTATTTCTTATCTAATTCCTCTTTTCGCCCCTCAATATCCACTTAAGAGGATAATTATTTTTCAATGCCTTTCTTATTTTATTTATTCAATTTTTCTTTCTTTTTAACTTCTAATAAATTATCAAGTGCGATAAAAAATTATACAAAACAAATACGCATATGTTTTATGGATTCATTTTTTAAAAAATTTTAATAAATTATATTGCAAAAAGTACTTCCAGCAAGGATTTATATTACTTTTTATATTAAAATCCTATTAACTTATCGAGAGCGGGCAGTCTTGCAGATTAAAATTTCATTATTAAATGTTTTGATTGTAAGTTTACTTTATACGCAAAAATTTATTATCCAGTCTTTGTAATATTGAAATTAATAATTAAACAAACAAATTTAATCTAAAACATCCAACATTACTTTCAGTGTACTTTATTATTTTAAAAATAATTTATGAGCAATATAACTCTCGTCTTTTAAAATTATTTTTCAAACTTTTTAATTAATTTTTCACTGTTTAATAATAATTTATTTTTTTTTTTGTTTCGATAGTTAATTAAATGTCTTTTCATACTATTCAAGGACAAATATAATGTACTTTCATTAAATGAAATTAATTTACCGTATTTTTAATTATCTTTTTTTTTTTATCTATTTCAAATAGTTAAAAAATAATAAACTAAGCTTAAGCTTGGGGGCAGGGGAGGCGAAGTAATGTTTTAATAAAACCTTACACAATATTTTATACGCATAAATAAATATAAAAATAAATGTGGATTATTTCGACCCGATAAAAAAAAAATGAATAATTTAAAAAAACAAATCTGCATGTAAAATTCATTGAAATGTAATAATTTAAAAAATATTCGTTTTTTTATACGGTTAAAGTAAAACCATTTGCTTTGTTTATTGTTTACAAAATAAAGTGTCCAGTGACAGTTTCAATAAAAATTAAAAATAAATTTTTAACCCAGATTTAAAAACAAAGAAATTTGAAACAAAGTGGCTGCTTCTCACATTGATAATTAAAACAAAAAAAAATTTTTCTGGTAGGTTTGCTCCCTATTGCCCTAAATGAAACTAAAAAGGGTCATTGTATGAAATCAAAATGAATAGCATTGTCTCCATTTCACCGGGGCTCATCCTATCTCTATCCCTCTGCAATACAATAAAAACTAGAACTACAATTCTATCTAGAACAATAGTTATCATTATCACTATAAATAATAAATTATCCCCATAAATAATAAATGAATTACCGGGCGAGCTGTAATTATTATTAAGTGTGTAATTAATAGAGTACAAAAACAAATGGAATACCCACCCTGAAGACCTCGGAGACGGCATTATCTTCAGGAAGAGGAAGAGCACTGCTGCGTTTTCGCCTAACGGAGTCGTTAGTCCCCTCGATAGTGTTTTCAGCGTCGGCGTCAGCAACCTGACCGACCAGGTCTTGGATCTCGCTCTCCAGTCGCGAAATGTACGCACACAGATAAATAAAGGTGCCAATTTGTATGAGAAATTGAGAGAGTACTAGATAAATTAAAATGTTCGTTTGCAAGCCTACGAGCTTCGGCCCCGGCTCGTTGTCACGTCCCGTTTGCATCGCGCTCATTTTCAGTCACACCAGCTCTCGATTTCTAGCACTGACAGCATTTGATGCGACCAATCTCCTACCCACTACAAAATTATCCCTTTGTCTTCCTTTCCCATCCCAGTGCTGCTCGATTTCGGATCGGTTTTGCTCCTCTTTTTACATCTCCGCGTGATGCCGCTGCTGCTGGTGAATGTTCAATTCCACCGAAATAGAACAACAAACACAATACAAATATTCATAGACACAGAGACGCAAAAACATTGTTTGCGCAATCTAGTCTAGAAAAAATAATATATTTAATATAAAAAAACATCTGGAAAAAATAACTACCCGAGTTTTTATTATTTAACACATTTTGTCCTTCTTTTTTACACTCTCATTGTTCTTGCCCTTTTTCCAACTCGAGTTCTATTTAAGCGATAGTCTTTTTATTGGAGATATATTTATTGCTGGTTTTTATTTTTTTATTAATTAACAAAAATTCCTTTGTTGAAGGTTTTTGTTTCTGGAGAACAATCGAAAAAAATTCTTTTTTTTTTTTTTTTTCAAGTTGTGGAAAATATTTGCTGGTTTAATAAATAACGATTGTCTTTTATAAAATAGGTGTTGAAATTTTTTTTTTTTTAATATAAAAATTATTAATCCTTTAAAAATTTATTGAAAAATATATTTTAAAAAATTGTATTAAAATTTAAGACTAAAAATTAAATTTTTTGTGTATAAAAAAATTTATTTTCTATAAATTCAAAAGCTCTTAAATAAAAATTTTGAATAAAATATTACAACTAGAAAAAAAAATGGTAACCGTAAATTAAATTCCCCATAAAATAGACCCTTGTCAATTTCATCATATCTCTTATCGCTTAAACGGAATTTCAATTTAAATCTAAAATTTACATTTACTGCCCCTCAAAGCGTAGTTACTAAAATGTCTAGGTATTTTCGTCAATAATTTTATTCATACATTTTCCTAAAATAATTAAAACTAAACTGTTAACTTTTTATTATAAATTACAACCGACATTGTTTTACTAATAAATAATTTACCCTTCAATTTTTCATAAATCAATTTCTCCAGAATAAAAGCACAAAACATAGGGTAGAGAAAAGAGTTGAATGCGCGATAGTTATAAAGTGTGATGGAAAAAAAAAAATCCCGAAGCAATAACAGCGATTGGTTAGAAAAAGCATTGTTCAACAATTTAAATTTAAACTCGTTAAATAAACATCCCATCGCGTTTAGTCGTACTGCGGAAAGGGGCTCGCTCGAAGAGAGAAAGCTTGCTAGACTGTTTTGTATTGTGCTGACAACGACAACGGTAACGGGAGCGACGAATCGTCGGTGTTTAAACTATACACAAGGTTTTCTTAATTGTACAAATAATACAAACACAAAGAATTGTATTCTGTAGTTTCAGCTCTAACTTATCTCTCGTATTTCTGTTTAGTTCTCTGTCAGAGCTTTATGCTACCGTACTAAAGAAGAGAAAATTCATTTTTGCAACTCGACAATTTCTCTTCCATTATATTACCTACAGAGCACATCGAATTTTAGGTATATAAACGTGTAATTCAAACTTATAAAAGTCAATTTCCCCGAAACAGTTTGGCACAACAGAGCAGGTATATATGCATAAATAGACTTGGACACACAAAGTTTAACTTGACTAACGACAAAACCAAACTATTCTATTTGTCTGTACGACTGTACTTCTCTAATTTACTTGTCGCTTGTTTCCTTAAACAACACGATTACCAATTATTTTTATAATTATTTTACGCAACCTCGCTGTTGTCGCCTTTAATTAATTGTGCCATGCAATCAGCAATTATTGATTGATGTCAAAGTGTTGCGTAACAAATCTAATCAAGTCTTTACTTATATACCCAGGCTCAAGAGTTACAGCATTAGTTTTTGAGGGAATATTATTTATTTCCGAAAGGCTGGGCGGAATGTCTTTTAATTATAATTTATTTCTTCTATTTTGTTTTAATTACTTCGAGATATTTGATATTTATTATTTTTGTTTGTAAATATTAATCAAAGGAGTTTTTATTAAGCTTGAGAGAAAAATTTATTGTGATCTTAAGTTCATTCTTTTTTATTGAATTATTTATTTCAAGACGGGAATTTTTATATTAATTAATTTGCTAATTTGTAAGTTTGTTTTAAAATAATGTTAAATGAAAAAATGTAATTTTTATTTTTTATAAATGTGAATTTAAAAAACAAAAAATTACATTTTTTTTTAAAATAATATTATAAGTATTGATTTAAATAATTTTTCCCGATTTAATTTTGTCCTGCAAAAAATAATTCTGCAATATTAAAAAAAAGCTTGTGGTATTTGTAATGAATTTGGACAGTTCTATATAAAAATTCTCAACAGACGGTTTAAGCTTTCAGAGCATTAAATTTAATTAAAAACCGTCAGCCGCTGACCCTCAAGTATATTAATTTTTTTTCGTACTTCATTTGTCCGAAAATGAAAGCGTTTTCCATCCCCTGGTAATTTAAAGTTTTTCTCATTATAAAAAAAAAAAAAAAAAAAAAAAAAAAAATTATAATAAAATAAAATAAATATAAAGTACTGTACACCTAACTCTGACTGAGATTGCGAATTTTTTCAGTGACATTTAACCCAGACTCCTGAATAAACAGCAAGTTAGTCGAGCTCGCTGAACAATAAGAGACATTGTGATTGTTAACTTGGTGTTTGTATAAATCGTTGAACATTATGTGCACCAAGGCGTTATTTACTCAAGAGCAAGTACTTGATCCTGTGCTCAACCACCTGTGCATGGGCGTCCATCCACTGGCCTCGAGAACGTCCATCTGCTTTACTTATATAATGTACAATATCTTGTACACAGACATCTCTATATATTTAGACAATGCGATCGATTAATATCAGAGCAGACTAGAATAATTAATCTTCATTACAGAATTGTAAAGTATTAAAAATTCCAGGATGGATTTTTACTTCTCATTTCTTCGGGACAGTATTTAATCATCCAAGTTAATAAACTTGGTTTACTTTGCATAATATTTAAATTACTAATCGGGCAATTATAGACGATTGAAGCGCCCTACTAGAGTCAGTCTGGTCTCGTTTTGCCCCGATGAAATTATCTAAAAAATTGTTTTCCCGGGATTATAATTTTATTCAAATATTTAAACTTAAGTAATGATATTTAAATAGTATGCATAAAGTGGTTAAATTTAAACCGACTCACGCTATAATCTTTTCGCATGATGATCCATTTATTAAAGTTACTTCCAGCGGAATATAAATTGATTAATCATCTGATGCGATAATGTAACTTTAGATCGATTGAGAGCCGCGAATAGAGAGCGAAGAGGACAAGAACAATAAGCTCTTTCTATGGTACTTATTACTTAACTTTAGTTTGTTATCGAATAGACTGCCGAGTTTTTAATATATATAAAATTATTTGTTTACCCAAGATATATTACTGTAAATAATATTCCCTCCGGCAAAGTCAGTAGCAGTATCAAATGATGCTGCTGCCAACTCTCTTGACCTTATTTTAACGAAATGAACTCGGTCGACAAGTTTTTTTTCTTCAGATCCACTAAAAATTAAACTCAACCACTAGAACACGACACTCTTAGCGAATAGAAAAATTCGTGTAATTTGATATTTATTTTTTTTATTTTTATTCAACACCCAGAATTTGTTTATTCAAGTCCTAATCAAGCGAGCCGCGAATCAAACAAAAGCTTGCTTGATTGATAAGGAAAATAAAATCTGTCGGGTGAATTTTAAAATTCCCGCTCTATTAACGCCGCTATTGAAGAAATTAATGCGTAAAAAATTCGGTTTATTTTTATTTTTAAATTATTTCACATCACTTTTTACGTGAAAAATTGTCACTTGAATTTAAAAATAAAATTTTCCGACAATTAATTTAAAAATAATGAATTTTACGGATGAAAAAATAAAAATACGCGATGCATAAAATTTGTCGTGAATTTTGGATTTGGTAATTTTGTTATTGTTATTTCGGCGAGTGAGGTGAGTGATTTATTATAAATGTAAATCAAAGCAGTGACCGGATCGGTAGACGTCCACGAGAGGACTAGTAAAGTGCTTGCGATGCTTGAACCAACTCAACGGCGAACGAGTTAAAAGCTCGAAAAAGCGCCTGCGCAATTCAACAATATATGTTTATAGTTTATATATGCACACGACAACTTGCTGCAAATAATATAACTTAAATAAAGTACATAACTACTGCCCACTTTAAGTACACACCATCATCTGGCTCTGACTATTATTTATTTATTCTACTTCATTATATTATATAATATTCTATTATTATTTTTTTACTACTACTTTTGCTTCTATTTATCATTTCCCGTTGAATTGTTAATGCGTTCCTCAATTTCTGAATGAAAATCACTATCGAGATTAGTTTTACAAACGAATTAATGGAAAAAGTTTTTCAATCAAAACGCAAAATTGTTATTATATTCAGTCGACGATAAATGAACCCAAAAAGTTATTTTTAAAATGATAATGACATTGATGAAAGTAAAAAGTTGTAAATAGCTTGTATTAGTTTAGTTGATTTTATTCAAACAGTCAATTCCAGTCAAGTCAATCTCGATATTCGACGTGCTTCATTCAAAGTAATATAAAGATGATATTGAATTTAATCAATTTTGTAATGACATGAAAAGCGATCCGCTAGATAATTAAACTCTCTGGAGACCTTATACGATTCCTATAAAAAATTTTAATCAACTTTACAGGCGATATTAAGTTATAAGACGTCGGAATTTTAGTTAAGCGGAAGAGAAAATTCTGCAAGAGTTAAGCTAAGGAATTGATGAAATTACACGGTTCATTTGAGATTTTTGCATGGGTACTTTGCTGTGATTTCAGTTTTAGAAAATTAAATAATAAGAAATTGAGAAAATGTTATAAGTTAAGTTTCAAATTTAATAGCATGAAAAAATTAATTTAAATTTTTTAAGAATTTTTTTTTTATTTAAATAAATTTTGTTTGGTTCAAAAATTTTTTTCTAATAAAATAATCCTCTCGTAAATTTTCAAAAACTTCATTTTTTAGTTACAAGAGGAAAATAATAATCCAAAGACCGATGAATAAAAATTAAGCACAACATATTTACACCAGTATAAATTTATATACACTCAATAATTCTCACGGGACTTTTTTTCAGTTAAAAATAATTGCAGAGTGAAAAAATCCAAACACGGGAATGAAGCACATGTAGAAAAAAACTACTGGAGTATCAACCAAAAAAACGTAGGTGAGTACACTCGGTTACAAGTATATGATAAAAGCTTTTATATATATTTCACAGAAAAAAAATATATATTTATCCACACATGTACTACATAATATATATAAAAGCGAACGTGACGAGAAACATGTCGAGTTAATGTCCTCTGTACGCGAACATGTCTCTGGTAATTCTCTGCCTACGCTTCATTTTCACGTCGTAAAACATGGTAGCTGTACTTCGCAGACAGTACATCTGTGCAAATACGGGGAGAGAGCGACCTGTTATGATAGTTTGCACGGAAGATAAATATATAAATAGGCGTGGGCATACACAACGCAGGTGAAGAACCAGAGGGTGGAAGTCGCAATGAAAGTTCATATCACTTGAATAGAAGTCTACTTTGCACAGCCAACAGTACAGCGAGATACATAATAGTGAGATTGTGTACCGTGAAAGTATGAATCCTATCAGGGCGCGTTAGTTCCCCAGTTATCCCCCAGCGAGGAAAATAAGATGAGAAAAGTGGTGGAAATGTGGTCTAGATTAGAATAAAAGGAAATTAAAAGCGTCAACGTTTGTTTATCATCCAACAAACTTATCAGTATCATGTGCTTTTCTTTCCGTTCCTATATTATGTCCCTATTTTACCTTGGCTTATATTCCCGGATAGAAGCGCCCGGCTGGTAAAGGGATGAAAATTAGCAAAAAGAGACTAAATGAGTTGATAATTATGAGTAATTAATGCATTCATTAAAGCATATTTATTATATAATTAAAATCACTCTTCAGTGTTGGTTAGTCAACACAGTTTGTAGAATAATTAATGTGTTTTTTGCTTATTAGCTTATTATCGAAGCTTTTATACCGCGATTATGTTTTTTTTTTTTTTTGGAAGATAATCGGCTCTCTGGTACGTGACGAAAATAAGAGTATCTTTGGCAGTCTTTTGGCCACAGAAGCTGACATGAAGCATTTCTGGGTGCTCTGTCGACCGTGAAGCCTATATTGAGCGGAAATCGGGTCTCGATTGGACCTTTCAGACCCAGAGGAAAACACCCACAAAAATTGGTCGAGCTTAAAATTTAAGAAATACATTTTTATCCAATCTTGTTACTGAAGTTATGGTGCTTGCTTGTCATTGTAAAGAATTGAGTGGGTAAAAATTGTTTTAAAAGATTTTAGACGGAGCAAAACGATGGATCGATTCGTTAAACGTTCACGAATAATCGATAAAATCTTTATTTTACGCGCAATTTAAAAATTCATACTTTCAGCAAGTTTTCCATAAACTTTAATGAGCCAATTTAAGTCACGGGAACAACTTTGTCTTATAATTGCCACAATTTATATTTAAATAGTTTTGTAAAAAGAAACTAAAAGGCTGAAAAATTTATTTAATTATTTTGAATTTTATAAGAAACATTAAAGTAATAAAATAAATGATAAGTGGTCATAAAGTGGTGCTTTTCACAACAGAACTTTCTTAAAAAAGTTCGGACTCTCTGGCAGTACCAAAAAATAGTAAAACAGTCGTAAAAATAAAAATATAATAATAACTATAAAAGATAAAAAGTAAATTCGAGTTGTACAGCAGAATATAAGCGGTAACAATTCATACCCATCTATATTTTCTAGCTGTATATATATATATATATATGTATGAGAACATAACTATAACTATAACGAGGTTCAGCTCAAGATATCATACGAGATACGTTATTTCACGGTCAGTTTGCAATCACAACTGTATCTTTTCTTTCTTGAATAGTCTCACATATCTAGAATGACCTAACAAACGTTCATGCACGTTAAAGTCAACGAGATATTTAATTTTTTTATTTATTTGCCGTCTATGTATATGGGATATATACAATACTTTCTTCCGGAATTTTTTCAATTCCAATATCTTTCTGTCGTCCGATTTCCACGTGTCCGCAATTGTCGATAACAGATAAAATAACCTAGCCAAAGCCAAATACAAAATAAAATCTATCGTGTCCTTATATATATGCAATATATTGGTAAAAAAAAAAAAAAATAAATTGATTCAACGGAAAAAATCTTAAATAAAAAATTTTTTTCTTGAATGGAATTATTTTTTTTATCAGTGTAGATACTTTAGATGTATTTTTACAGGGTGGGTGTATCGATAGAGATCAATGAATCATAGAAGCTCGTTTAAAATTAACTATTAAATGTTCCAGACAAGCTGTTATATTATAAATGATGAATTTCCTCAACTCATCAGCTCAACAGATTCAGGAGATTAGACGAAGAAAAGCTGTTTATCGATTAAATGTCACTGGGAATCATTGTGTCTTGTGTTTGTACCCGTTTCCTCGTGGATGCCTGCAGTGAGGTTTAAAACACATGGCTGAGCTTTCACAAAATTGCATTAGACTTTTAATTTTTTATTGAAATCATTACGGAAACTTTAATTAATGATCAAAGAGGATTTTTAAAATCGAGATTAATTTATTATTATTTTTTTGAATAAATTAATTTAAATTATTTCGAGTGGAAAAAAAGAGTCAATTAATTAACTCTATAACAATTGGATTAATTAGTCGTTGATAAAAAAATTTTAAATACTTTTTAAAAGTAAATCTCATCTAGTTAATAAAATAAAAAAAAAAAAAAATGACAATTAGAAGATTGTTTTGTTTGAAACCATTAATCAATACATTAATTTACTCAACTCGGCATTGTAGTTGCAGTAAGCAACTGAACTTATAGTCTCGGGTATAGCATTCACGATTCAAAATAATAGACTTGACGTAGATACGGCACGCTTTGAAATCCCTTTAGTCATTAACGTTATTGATCTTCGTCTTCTCTCAATACTATTGTACACAATGTGACTTTTCCGTAGAGAGAGGCCAGAAAAGACGGGAATTATTCGCACTCAGTTAATAAATACGTACTCATTGTATCGACGCTTTGTCAACTTCATGCCTGGGGGAAATTATTAAAAAAGTACTACTCTTGTAATATGCATTATACTTCTTTAATTCTTCGCATTAAATCAATGCTCACTCTTGCATTAATTGAACTAGAAAAATAAATACAAATACGAGGATTTTCGCATTGTAAAAAAATTAACTTTGAACATAAAAAATAAATTTTTTTTTTAGTTTTAAAAAATTTTAAACACTAAAAAATAATCAGAATTTTACTGTGTAAATTTTACTTGTTTTAGAAATTTTTTAAATAATTATTATGATTTATATCCGTAAATAAATAGTTTAGGGCATTGAAATATTATTTAAAACTGTAGATGGAGTACACTCTGACGAATAAATGTATATGTTGAAGGAAAAAAATAATATTCATTTTTAAAACACAATATACGCCGAGAAAGTAATTTTGATCGTATCTCGTGAGAGGCATTTACCGTCGAATAAGGGTAGGTACCTCTACCTAGCTAGATATAGCATCTAGGTGAGTTCGCTAGCTGGCTGGTGCGTTCAATCTCACATCGCAAACTTAATCAAGTCGGCAACTTCTTGGCTTTGCGATCTTTCGACTTAAAAGCTGCCATGAATCCTACTACATCCATAAAACTAAATAACCAAGTAGAGCCAATGGAATCGTATCGACACTTGCTTCTTGTTTCCTACATATACTCCATACTATTGCGCCCCTGTATACTGATACGTATATATACTTATACTTGTACTTATACATATAAGTTGTTAAATTTCTAAACGTAAATTCCGTCACATCGTTTTACCCATTCCAAGTTCGGCGGATCTTTTACCCATTCGAGGTATATATTACCGTTTTATTCACTATTGGAAATTTTATACCCATTTACTGGCCCGTAAAATACAATATTTTTACGTCGATAAAATTTGGGTGTAAGATTTAAGGGTAAGGCATTAAACATAATGTCGGCTTACGTGTAAGTCACTATTAAGTACTTGCTTAAGTTACTTAACGCATTTATGTATTATGTAGAGGTTTCAGTTGACTTTGATAAATATTTCTTAGATCGAAGGTTTTTTTTTATGGATTTAGAATTTTGTTAGATAATATTTAAGAGTCTAACTCGTAAAAAATTATAAAAATATTTCGTAAATTTTAGAATAATAATTAATAATAAAAATTCTAAATACTTTTCACCAAAAGAAAAAATTTCTTATAAAAATTGATTGATAATAAAAATAAATTATCAAAAAAATACAAAGCAAAAATTAAATATTCCAGTACCTAGATAATTAACAGTAGAAAAAAATTTTATAGATTTTTTACAGAGGAAAATTAATAATAAAAAGACGTACAGTTTAAATTTAACTTTAAATAATTTTATTTTGGTACACTGTGTTAAAGTATAATAATAATTTAACTCATTACACTACCGTTTTTATATTTTATTGAATACAATAGTAATATTTATCGGAATGGTAGATGTAAGATTGTATTTTATTCTTCACTTCCACGATAGTGTTTTAAATTGGTCGCGATGTAAGCGGGAATAGCCAAGAATCCTGTGCACATGACAACACCATGGATCACTCGTTCCTGTAATTTATTTAATAAAAATTAGTTTATTTATCTAGTGTAATAATAATATGAATTAATGTATTGCTGATGATTTATTTATTTTCTTAAATAATCATTAACAATATTAATTTTCTCTAAGTTTATGCAATAATTTTTTATTTTAAATCTGAATGGACAAGTACACAAAAAAATTTATTATTTATTTTTAGAATTAAATTTTTAGACAGTCTAAAAATTATTTTTTTAATAAATAATTTTTAGTAAAAAAAAATTAAAATTTATTTTTAATAATATTAATTTAAAAATAAATACTTAAAAAAATTATGGCGAAAAATTACGTAAGAACTCTTGTAATCGATATCAATAATTAAATAATTGAATTAGTATGTTTGCTCTGAAAAGGTGAAGTGAAAAAAATTTTAACAATTTTATATCAATAAAAATTAAACTAATATAAATATTAAAAATATGAAATTAATAAATAATAAAGTAAAATATCAGTACTTAACCTCAAATAAATACTTACAACAAAAGAAATTCTGTTACGAGGCATTCCACACTTGACAGAGTCAATGTGTCTGACAAATTGACGGTTCACCATCGCAGAGCGACTCAAAATTTTTGATCCAGCAGTAATCATCTTGATTTTTTATTCAAAAAATTACTCCAATAAATTTTCGGACTGATTGTGATTGTGTATTAAATTTTTCACACACTAACGCAAGTGTCTGTATAACAAACCTGTCCTTGAAGCTGGAGAAAAACGAACGATCATAAGCGCCACTGCTGTCGCTTTACCGAAATACTTGACAATAATTAAGAAAGTGAAAATGGAGCTGACATGTCAACGAAAAATAAATAACAAAGGTGAAAATTTAATTGTAAAGATATAATTACTAATTATATTATTATTTTTATTAATTATTACTCGTGAAGATTTAAGTTAATTAATTTGAAGCACTTTTGAAATTTATTAAAGTGAAAAAAATTATTGTGAGCACTCAGCTTGTCAACAAGTTGCTTCAATTAAGAAAAACATTCAATTTCTGATTAAATAATTTTTTTTTTAATTTTCAGATAATTTTGTCTTGAAATTAAAATTTTTTTCTAAAAAATTTCCAGTGTCACAAATTAATTATTTTGTTAAAAAAATATCAAGATGTAAATTACTGGATAAATTAATTTATTATCTAATTTAGCTTTGAGAATTTTTGACTAGTAATTAATGTGTTTTTACATAATTATTTATCAATAGATAATAAAAATAGCATAACTTATTCTTCCTTTCCGCGGTAATGTTTGATGTTTGTTGCTATGTAAGCTGGAGTGGCTATTAATCCGCAAGAGATGACTATTCCATGACAAACTCGTTCCTATAATTAAAAAAAAAAAAATTAATTTCATGATAAATAATGATAATTTTACAAATAATTTATAAATTTTAATCATGCAATTTTTTAACAAGTGTTTAATCAATGTAAATTTATTTATGTTTATAGATGGAGTTGAATGTTCATTTGTATCAACGTCATTTGAAATCAATACTGGTTGGTATCTGAGTAAATATATAGTAATAAAAAAATTATTTAATTATTTAAAATATAAAATCATTAATAACTTACAGAATTAAATTTTTTTTTTAAGATAAAATACATTTTTGAAAAAATAAAAATAATTAATGATTTAATTTTTATTTTTTAGGATGAAAAATACAGTTTGGTGAAAATGAAAATCATTTTAATAAATTAAAAAAAAAAAAACTGATGAAGAAAAATTAAACTAAAGCTGCAAGATGAAATTATATAAGACCTAAAATTTAAAATAAGAAAATGAAGTGCTTACCAGAAAAGAAACTTTGTTTCTTGGCATTCCACAGCTGACAGTCCTAACTTGTCCAGTACTGCGAATTACTTGCTGACCACATCTCAATCCATTCACCAGAGAGAACATTTTGATAATTTATTTTATAAATTTTAGACCACTAATTTATTTTCACGCAACCAAGTGCAACTGATGCAACTATGGAAGTATCGGAAAAGCCCACATGCTGAGATGTGAATCAAATGAACATCTGGGGCGACGCAATAAATTACGCAATTGACGTAAATTTATTTCATAAATTCGCGGAATTTTTTTTTTATTATTTACACTGAAGTTGATGGATTATTTACGGCGAATTTTAATTTTTACTTGGAAATTTTGTAATTATTTGACTAAAAATAGTCTGGGTCAATGCACAGGCGCGAAAGGTATCTCCCGCTAAGTTTTGAACAACTGAGTTGATATTTAAAATTTCAGTCCTCATTTAATTTAATTTTAATAAAAAACTTCAAATTATTAGTAATAAATATTTATTTTCTTTAAAAATATAACTTACCCAGTTGAACCTTCCTTTTGACCTCCAGCGGCATATTTTGTGTAGAAAAATCCGATGATGATCCTCATTTAAAATAAAAATTAACTGCACACATTTTTAATCACTACACTACTGGAATTAATTTCCAAACACTTGACACTCACACAAAAAATAATTTATACACTGACACGACACACATAAATAACAAAATTATCACTGAAATTTATTATGACAAGGAAAAATGCAGGAATTAATTTTGTCACTTTAAAATTATCACGATACTAAAATCAGCTGATAAGATTTCGTATTTTTTAAAACCAAAAAACTGTCAAATGTCATCTGATTCCAACATTATTGTCATAGTTTATCAACACCAAAAAAAAAGCACTTATAAAATTAATTTACACACTTAAACTTTAAAACTAAAAAAAAAAATTAAATAGACTATCAAAAAACACTATAAAAATTATAAAATGTCATTTTGCTCGACCTGATGATGAAACTAAAATTATCCGACAGCGAAAAATTATTATTTTTTTTTATTCATTGAATTAACAATAAAAAAATAATTTTAAAAAATTGCACGTATAGTTTTTCAAATTTTTTACATGTGGAATTTTTTGTTTAATTTTTTTGTAATAATTTTATTAATAAAAACAATTCTAAAAAATTTTAGATGTCGGTTAACTTAATTTTCATGACCTGATGACACAGCAACAGTCTGTCCGACAATATAAAACTCACTAAACACCAAATTTACCGAAATTGATCAGAATTTTTATTTCTAACAATCAAATACTTTGAAACACTTAAAAATTGATCATTAAATTGATAAATAAGACCATTAAAACCCCAAAAAAGAAACAAAAATCAACCGGTGAATTTTTAGTATACCGAAAGCTTCCGAGAATTCAACTACCCAACTGCCATCGCAGTTGTGTGCGCAGTAGTTTTGCGCGGGAATGTCCGCGCTCTCATTGGCCAGAATTGGCGCGTGAAATTTAATTATCAACGGGGAAATTAGTAAGCTTTGGCGCTGATGCTAGTTCTTTCAAGACAGCCACCCTCAAGAATAAAAATAAAAGAGAGTTAAAATTACTGGAGGATTGGTAACAATTATTAAAATAATGTAGCGCTTCGCGCTCTCTTCAGAGTCTTCAGACATCTGTACTGTTACGTTGCCCAGCAGGCCAGAGACAGAGACAAGAGACAACTGGACAGAATCAGAATAGTGGAGATATAAAAAGATAACAGAGGTATAATCATAACCGAATGATGTAAAGCATTCTCATTCAACTGTCATCGTTATCGAAAAATAATAATTACATCCGTAATGTTATTTATAAATCGTCCAGTGCTCTTTTTCGATTCGAAATCAACACAATCTAAAGAGGATGATAAAAACGTCAATGTGTGTTGTTAAAATAAATCATACGAGTGCGCTTCAACTTAAAAATGTGCAAAAACAACGATACTTATTTTTTTTAGTTGAAACTATCGAAAAAAATGTGTGTCAAGTGACGTAGTTGTTGTTTCTCAAAAACATTATCAAGTTTAAATAATATTATTTGTATTTATTCACTAATTACTAAATATATTTAATTACTTAGGCGGATTTTTTTACAATAATTATCCAGGCCATGATTATTAGTTTTTTATTTGGAATATAAACATGGCCGCTCGTGTGTTATGTGATAAATGTTTTTTTATGGTATTACGTTAAGCAGAGCGACTTAATTTATAAATGACATTTATTACAATAAAATATGCACCATCGAGACCCAGGTAATAGACATATACATATACTATTGATAATTGTTACAGTAGATCTATAGTAACACAATATGTTTTGTTATATTTTTAACTTTTAATTACTCTAATGATTATTTTTTGGTAACTATTTTATTTTTATTCGCAACTAGGTCACGGTTATCAAAACAAATATTTTTATTTAGATTCCAAATAAACTCTTTCATCTTTCCTTTTATCTAAATGTTAATTAAAAATTTCTTCAAGTCATCATTAATATTTTTTTTTTTTTTTTTAAATAATTATTTATTATTACTCCAACAAATCATTAAAAAATCTTGTAAATTTATTGAATTTTGATATTGATATTTAATTCATCCATTTATAAATAAAAACTTTTACTGTCATAATTAAAAAACTTCAAGATAGATAATTAAATTTACTTAAATATTCATTTTAACATTTGTCAATTAAAAATAAATATTATTTTCAGCTCTAAAACTTTCTACCTGTTAATTCTTGAATTTTTAATAATTAAAATGATATTTATTATTATTACCCAACAGATTGCTAATAAAAAACTATTTCCAGGCTGGTGTCTGGGTGAGCAATGAACGTATTAAGGATTTTAATACCGTGCGCGTTGCAGCGAGGGGAAGAAAGTGACGTTGATAATAGAAGTGGCTGCTGGTCATCACTGGGAAAAGGACGTGGTAACGATGGTGAACGTATGACCCATAGAATGGGAGCATCGGCCTCTTCGAATCTTGCCGCTGTTGGTGGCGACCCGATACAGGCGGCAAGACTTTCATCTTCTGGAAATCCAGATCAGTTCAACATCGGCATCAGGTACTTAACTAGCATTAACTAGGATTAATACCTGCAATATAGCAAACAATAACAAGATAATTAAAACCTCAGTAGTATAATTTACAACCGCGGAAACCAAAAAACCGCAAGGTGTACTTAACACATAACAACGCAACTTTGTTTACAGAGAACGAAAAAAGAAAGTAACTGGTTTTGCAACTCTGCGCAAGAAGTTCATTCGGAGACGTCGCTCCTCAAAGGCTTGCGACCACGGCCGAGTGATACGGGAGTTGGTGTCAACCTGGAGTCCCTTGGAAGCGTCAGCGTTGCTGGAGGAGTACGAGGCTCTGGCTGCGCTAAAAGACCTCCACGTGCAAGCAGAATTGGCGCGTCCACCAGCAGCAACCTTCAAGCAGGATCTGTCGACTCTGTACGACTACAAGCACTGCACGGACGTGGATCTAGTCTACCGAGGCGCCTGTTTTCCAGTTCATCGGGCGCTGCTCTCAGCGCGATGTCCGTACTTCCGGGAGCTTCTGTCAGGCTGTCCTGGCTACGGAGCGCGGATATGTCTGGAGTTAAGGACACCTAATCTGGAAATTCACATGTTCTCAGCACTACTGCGTTACCTGTACACCGGAGACATCTGTTCACACGACAGCTCGCTGGACCCCAGCTTGCTGAGACGGCTCGGCGAGGAATTCGGGACTCCGAACCACCTGGATCACGACTTGCGTTACTTACTGGAGACTGGGGACTACGCCGACGCTGCGTTGGTTTTCACGTCTGACGGAGACTACCAGCGACCCGACAGCGGCAGCTCCGAGTACGGATTTCGCCCCAAACTAGAATTGCCCTGTCACAAAGCGATACTGTCAGCCAGGTCGACATTCTTTCGCAATCTGATCCTACGGCGGACGAGGTCTTGTGAAGACCATACCGAGCGGGCGCTTCATATACCCACGAGAATTGTTCTGGACGAGAGTGTCATTCCCAAGAGATACGCCAGAGTGCTTTTGCATGCCGTTTACCTGGACACTGTCGATCTGTCGCTGATCCTCAGAGGCAGCGGCTGTGGCAGTAGCACAGGCAGTCTTGGAGAAGTTCAGGCTTTGACACACACTGGACGGATGCGTCCGAGTCCTCTTGAAGAAGCTATGGAGCTTTATCAGATTGGACGGTTTCTAGAGCTCGATATTCTGTCTCAAGGATGCGAGGATCTTATTCTAGAGTGTTTAACACAAGAATCACTGCCTACTGTTCTCAGGTAAATAAAAATATGTTTTTTATTACATAAATTGATGTTGAAATTTTTTAATTTGAAAAAAAAAATTATTTTATATTGCTGAGGACACTTGTCTTGTAATCTGTTTTATTCAATCTTTAGTAATTTGAACTTGAAATTAATTAATCGTATAAATTTAAACTGAATACTTGAGACGATTTATGTACTTGCAATAGTAAATATAAATAATTCGAATTTTTAATTCTATATAAAATAGAATGTTTATGTTTTTAAAATTTATTATTGAAAAAAAAAAAAAAAAAAAGGGAAAAAACATTCAAAGATCTAGATTGTGGGTTAAGGCTTTCAGAATTAAGTAGATTGCTCATATGTGGGACACGACATGTATTAAAATTGATTGGAAAAATACTTAGATTTTTAAACTTGCAATATTTTACAATTTAATGTAAAATGGATCGACTAAAAATTAAAATCTCAAATTTTATCTCCGGCACTTTAACATTGTCGTCGATAAATTATAACTTTTTTAATTGTAATAGAATTTTGTACGTTCAATTAAGCAATTAATCGATAATCGATTTTATAGGTGGGGAAGTCAGCCTCACGGCTCGGCCTGGGTCCACAGACAAGCCCTTCACTTTCTGCGAGAAGAGTTCCAATCGATAGCTTCCTCGACAGTTCTATTTCAGCTAGACCACGTTCACCTGGCTCAGTCTCTCCAGAGTCATTTTCTCCAGGCAAGTGAGCTGGAGGTGCTGCAGGCTGTGCTCAAATGGGGCGAACAGGAGCTGGTGAGAAGGATGGAGGACCGAGAGCCAAATATCCTCAGCCATACCGTTCACTCGGTTACACGTAAAGGCGTCAAAAAACGCGATCTCAGTGACATCGAACTACGTGAAATTCTGAGCGAACTCTTGCCGCTCGTTAGAATGGACCATGTACTGCCGCCCAATAATGAAATTCTTATGCAGGTTAATTACTTTTCATCACTTAGACACAGATTACTGTCTGTTAACTTTAAGCATAATAATATTATGCAGAAGCTCGGTATTAAATTACTCTACTTGGTTCTTTCACTGTCTAGGCTATAAGGAGAGGTCTAGTGTCAACGCCACCGAGTCACATGATCGGTGACGAGCGTGAAAATTTGCGAATCAATGCGTGGATTAGAGGTGGCAAGAGAAACGGACTATTTATACGGCCTCGTTTATTCATGCCCTACTATGAGGAAATAAAAGTATTATTTATTCATTTATTGATTTGAAAGAATTTTTATTTGTTTCTATCTACATTTTTATTGTTTTTAATTATTAGAGTCTAGTCGAAGAACACATGATACAAGAAGCTGAGTTAGTCAGATTAAGAAGGGCACGATACATTCCTGATATACCAGACACTCTGTACATGGTTGATGAAAAGCCAAGATCTATGGGTACTGCTGGTGTCGACGTACTAGCCGCAGCTCTTCCTGGTAATTAAACAACCTTTTTTTCTCAGCAATTACGCTCTCTGTCTCGTTATTTACACTGGTTAATGAATACTTTTTTTTTTATTACACTTGAAAAATAGTTGTATTTTATGACTATTGTTTAAAAATTATTATTTTTTTTTATTGAATTTTAATGTTTTAAGAAAAAATTTCTTATATTAAAATGAATAATTATAATCAGATTTATAGAGCGAAAAAAAAAGTAACATTTATATTTAAGTAGTGTAATTGTATTATTTTACATGAATTAGCTACTTTAAAATTTTATTAAAAAAAATTTATTTGTATTTAATTAAATTTTTTTTCGCTGATAATCTATTTTTTGAAATCAATTAAAATTAATCAAAGTAATAAACTTTAGCAAGAAGCTTTAAATTATTCTTACGACATGAAAAAATGTAAATTTATCGCGTATGATAATTCGAATAGGTGTTGTAATAAATATCATCTTTGCATCATACATTTTTGAAATAAAATTCGTGTCTATCTACAATTATTCTACGTAGATAAAATTGAATCAATAATTAAAAATTCTTATTTTGATGTTACATTGCATTAGATTTATTCACCTGGTTTGTCATAAAATACCTCTACCTCTATAAATAATACCGGTGCTTTTAAATAAAATAACACTATAAATTATTATTAATTGATACTTTAATTAGTTCCAGATGCAGTAACAATGTCAGCGATGTTGAAACGCGAACAAAAACTCCGTCAATCCCCGAGCTGCCAACGCGCAATGTCTCTACCGTTATCTTGTCGGCATGAGATCAGCAGACAAGTTCGACTACGCGTCGTACGTGAATTTAATTTACCCGACGCTGTCGCTGATCTTCTAGAGGTGAATTTAATTATTTATTAATACGAAATACAGAATTTACAGATCAAAGCTTTAAGATTCTCCGTAATCTAATGAGTTATTTATCAAATAGATTTCTATCATAACTAGTAAAATTTACATTAATTAGTAATTTTTTTAAAACAAAAATTTTTCGTTTATAATATAGTAAAATAATATTATATATTATTTACAATATTACCATGATTAGATAGTTATAACAGTGTCAAATAGATTAACCATGGAATGTAATATTTAACAATCTAAATCAATAATTTATCTCTAAAAATAATTTTCAAGATATTTATCTTTTTAGATAAAATAAAATGAATAATTTTAAATCAGTTTTTATCAGCTAGTAGCCAGTTTCTTCGTCGGAATAGATTCAATATCAATAATAATTTATCGTAATGATCTTTACCACCTCCAATTTGCAAAAAACTATCTTTGCCATCAATGCACTCCATCTTCGGTGCTTTACCCGGCTGGGATTTAATAACTTGCGTCATCATAAGACACTGTGCTAGTTTGCAAGGCGCACACTCTTCGACAATATTAATCAGCTTATCGCGATTAAACTCGCTAAAATCAACATTCAACTTAACGAGAACGTCAATAAATGCCTCGTAATAAACTTTTATCATATCATCAAAGATATTTTCAATAATATCATTCCTGGGACTGGATATCAGCAGAAAAATCAAATCTTTTACGCCGTAATCGTACCCATAGAGCTGGAAGTCTACCATCTTCATGTCAACTACCTGGTTGTTATTTTCATCAAACTTGAACATCATGTTGTTGACCCAGAAGTCGTTGTGCGTCAACGTGCACCAATTGTCATCCTTAACCTGGCGGCTTTCGTATTTTCCAGCCAGCTCCATCGACTTGGCGACAACGTCGACGTACGAACGAGTCTCGGGGATACTCTCCAGGTGCTCGAGGGTCTTTTTAACCATGTCGCCCACACACTGATGGGCCGTTTCGTTGACAACGCTGCTCAGCGCTGGCATTATCAAGTCTTTAAATACTCCCGGCTTGACCTTCTTCATAGCAATTGTCATGGCATGCAGTTGCGCAAGTTTTCTCACCGCAAACTCAGTCTCGTTTTTATTGAGTCCGGAAAGACGGTCGATCATTTTGTATCCAGAGTAATTTAAATTTTCCAAAACAATGCACGCTTGGTCGTCAAATTTATCTGATAATCCGAGTCTACTTCCCAGGTAACGCGCGCCGATCCAAGTTTCTTCGGGATTTATTATGCCGAGCTCACGCTCCAGTTCCAGGAACGCTGGCGTTAAGTCTCGGTAGAACGATATCTCTTTGCTGAAGGAAAACGGACTGTCGAACAGCTTCATCAGATAATTCGAAGGCGGTGGTAATTTCGTTACAAGATGAAGAACTTCTTTTTTTTTCTTCTGGTGGACTGTTACGTCAATCGCTAAAATTAAACTGCCAAAATTTTCACCTGGGTCTGTCAAGTGCTTCCATGTAGTGCCTTTTATTTCGATGTCATCCCCCAAACTTTGTTGTAGCAATGACTTTAAATTTTTTACTGGCAACGTCTCTCCGTTTTCTGGCATTTCTGTAATTAATTATTTATTTTATTAACTATTTGACATTTTTAAAGATATAAGCTCATCCCGATGTTACACTCATTAAGACCTTTCATTTGAGTACCCACATCAATTTTTCATATATTTATATATTTTATATATATGTATATATGAAAAATATATCAAAAATGCATGTGGGTACTCAAATGAAAGCTCTTGATGAGTGTAACATCGGGATGAGCTTGTATCTTTAAAAATATCAATAGTTCATGAGATACAAGACTTTTCCAACGACACTAAATTTAATTATAAAAACCCATTTTATCATATAAATACACTGACCACAAAATTTTGCTTATTCTTTTAATAATATGGATTAATATTTATTTTTTTAAAAGAGTTTTATTTAACTAATTGAAACACTTTATTAATGTTTATACGTTTGAACTTTGAATTGTCAGTGATAAAGCGTAATTACAATAATCACGCAGCTTAAATTTCTCGATGTAATTTTATCTATCACACGCACGAACATTTAATTTGCAATTTATTATAAAAAAAATATTTTATTGCCTCATTAATTGTCAATTAAAATTTTTTTATTTAAAATATTAACAAAAGTCTTTATATTTTAAAATTTAGCGATAAGCTTTTGTTCGCGTATCACACTGACCCTGAAGCACACTTAAAATTCGAATGAATATAAACTGAATAAGTAAAAGATAAAAATAATTAAGAGCTGTAAATATTAAACTGACATGCAAATAAATTTTTAAAGTCAAAAAAATATTTTTTTCACGATTAAATCTTTTTATAAAAATAATTATAAATTGTTACGTTGCATAAATAATGCGGAAATTGAACACGTGTGGTTAGATCTCGTATTTATAAAATACTGTCATTGTTATTTAAATTACATACAATTTTATTGTGACGATATTTTTTATTTTAATTAAATTAATTAATGATTAAAATTTTTTTTTAGGTAGTAAAAAAATCAAACTTACTTAATATATGATAATTTTTTATAATAAGCCTGGTAATTTGAAGCGAGTAATTATTTTATTCAATGGTAATTCAGCCAGTTAGAAACTGTATCATCAGGTCAGACGGAAGAAACAGTAACAACTAAACAGCACTCTAAGTTTAACTAGTTTAACTTAACATTCTGATTCTTCTCCCTCCGGAGGTAACTCGGAAAACGTCTCCCACTTTTTACACATAATATTTAACTCGTTACTTATTAAAAAATTCACATTAAATATTTATTGCTAATTAATAATTTTAAATATAAAAAATTTTTTTACTATCTTTAATTATTAATGCCTACAATATTTTTAATTTATTGCGAAAATGCACTGACCTAGTTAATTTTTATAAAATAATCTTATCGAGTGTAACAATTACGCGTAGCCAATATATATGAATTTATATATAGTATACAAACATATGTGACTAATACAATAAATTTATTTTATTATATATAAGAATTTATACACTAACTTATGAATATAAATATTTAAGTATTAAGATAAATTAACAATTTAAAAAGTATTATCAATCATAAACTACAAGGATATATTTGTTTACTATTGCATCTTCTATCTATTATTTATGCTAAGTAACGCGCACTTAGCATATTAAAATAGCGGAATATTAAAGAGGATGGTGATTAATTTTAGTGACAAAACAAAAGATATTATTCATTAATTTATTTATTTATTTTTCTTGTAGAATGCTGCTTGCTACAATGCTGAACAAGAGGAATCTATGACAGATATGGAAAACTTGGAGCCGGTCAGTACTGGGAGCATTAATATCAGCGGCACTTCTGCGGTCTGTTACGGCCGAAATATGACTTTCCCGCGGCCAAATTCATCCTATGGTATTAGACACGAACTTCCTGCTGTTGTTACGGAGGGAGAGAATTACAGGCTTCCAGGAGAGGTAATTTATTTTATTACATTATTGGACTTTAATGGTACATAAAAGGTTTTATGGGGTAATATAAAATACTTAAAATTTTTTTATAATCAATGTTAATAAAATAAAATAACATTTTTTATTTTATGATACTAAAATTAGCAAACACTTGATAACTTTTCAATTTTTTTTTTTTTTTTTTTAAATTAGTTACATAAAATTACATTTATAGTTTTTTAATTAAGTCAATAATTAAGAAACGACCTTGTATCTTGTAAACTTCTGATATTTTTAAAGATATAAGCTCACCCCGACATTACACTCATCGAGACCTTTCATTTGAGTACCCACATCAATTTTTCATATATTTATATATATATTTTATATATGTATATATGAAAAATATATCAAAAATGCGAGTGGGTACTTAAATGAAAGCTCTTGATGTGTGTAACATCGGGATGAGCTTATATCTTTTAAAACTTCAATATTTAATAAACCAAAATTTTATTTATTCAAATATAAAATATGAAAATTTTGAATTAGCAATCACCGAACAATCAATGCAGCGAGGGCCATTTATCAGGAATAATGCCCGACGTAGCGATGGCCACCGCGTCATTCGGAGCTCTCCAGCTGGCAGAGCAGCAAGAACTGGAGTTGGACCTTGGAGACGGCGCATCTCACCTCCTACATCCTGGTCCTGGACCTGGTTCCGCCGGGGTTCACCACCCGCTGTTGTCTCACCAGCGTCAGCGACACTACGCCGGGCTTCCACCGCATCCCTATATGTATCATCGCTCCAACACCGGTTTGCCTAGATTTATATGAATTAACCGAGACACCGACGTGTATTCAGAAAATAATCATTGATTGATAATAAGATGTGTAATAATAATGATAATGTTGCGTGCGTCTGTGTAAATATTCAACAGTTAGACGAATTGACGTTGACATTTAAGCTTTCGAGTCTTCTAATTAATTTTTATTTATTTAAACGAGACTATTGTTATTACTTGAACATGACAAGATTTTTTTTTTACTATTATAATTATTTTTAATTAATCTATAATCCTAAATAGACTTATTTATAGCAATACCTTAAATCTTAAGTACGGATGGCTGTTATTTTTATATTTTTGCTCGTTTTTAAGTAGACTTGTTGTCGGTAACAAAGTATTACATAAATAAGTAATAAAGAAGCTGAAAAATAATAAAATAATAGAAGACAAAATACTAATATTGTAATTCATGGTAATGTATGATATAAGACTGCATGTTACGTCGATCATTATGACAATTTTAAGTTAATGGGTGTACTGACTAGACTGTGAGACTAGTTATTTGTTAGCTATCAATAATAGTAACATTTGTATTGGACCAATTTAACTATTATTGATTAGATCGTTAGTTACAAAAAAAAAAAGATATTAATTAATTACATTAATTAAACAATATTTAATGGTAATTATAACAGCATTGAACTACGCCTAGATTCAAATAATCTTTTAATCAATAGTACAAGAGATTGTATTTTTACGCTTCTATTTCATCGATTTTTATTGTCGAACAAATTTTTTTTATATTTCTTTTACTAATCAAATTAAAGCTTTAAAGTTTAGAGAGACTTACTGTTAAATTCAGAGTCCCTGACAGTAAATGCGATTTTGCATTTATTTTATTTGTTTTTATTTTATAAGTTTTTATAAATATGTACTCTCTTTTAATTTTTTTTTTTTTTTTATATTTGATTATAAAAATAGAAGTAAGGTAAAAGACCCAGTTATTGACACTTGCAATTTTATTTTAATTAAAAAAATTAAAATAAAATTGCAAGTGTCAATAACTGGGTATTTTAACTTATAAATTTTTTGCATTTGACACTGCCAATAAAATGCAGTTATAGATTTTTAAAAAATCTATAAGATTTTTTTGTAAATACGTCGAATTAGAGTTTAAAAAAATATATATGTATATTGTATTAATCAACCGACGAATTAGTGCATTGAAGTAATGTAAATAATACGTTCATTTATAAATGATACTATTTTCATTCGCGTGCATAATCATACTGTTTATTAAATTATTATTATTTTTTTTTTTATTTTTAATTAAATCAAGGGTGTGCAAATAATTTTTTTTATTTTTTAAATTTTATTACTTAAATTGATTAGACAAAAATAAAATTTGTTTTAAAAATTATTTACACACTTTTGGGAATAATTGAAAGTTTATAAATATTATTTGGATTATAATTAAAAAAAAAAAAAAAAGGAAATGTGAATTGTAAAAGATTGAAAATAACTTTTAGGAAATAAATGATAAAAATTGACCAAACAATGAAAGATAAACAATTAAAAAAAAAAAAAAGACAAGTGCAATCGTCATTTGTAAATTAAGTTACAAAAATAATAATTAATCATATATGTATATGTGTATATATTTTGTCGCATTCACATAATGACTTAAATTTAGCCACACCTAGTGAAAAATAATTATTAATAATAATATTAAAAAATAATTTAGAGTTAAATTAAAAGTTGATGAATTTATTAATAATTATCATGTAATTGTGTTCGGTAAAATTTATTATAATTATAATTATTATTGTCATCAATATTATTACAATTTAAAATATATTATCAAGGTGCGTACAAGTAGACTGAATAAATTATAAAAATGCTTTTTTGTCTGGGTTTAAATGTTTAAAAAAAAAATAGATATCACTTGTATTGATAAATATATTAAGTACGTTTTTTTTCGGCTGCGAATTTACTTATAAATTATAAATTAAAATTATTATTATAACTATAAGTATCCCAGTGTTTAATGAAAAATAAATAATAGAAGTAATTGAAAAATAATAAAAAATATACGTACGTATTAATAATTAATTAAACGATATATTTAATCGTAATATCTACGAATTGACAATTGATGCGTGATATATGATATATTATAATTATGTAAAAAAAACGGAATATCTTTTGAATTTATTCATTTGCAGATGTACAATTTTTTTTTAAAATAAAATACATGGTTCATCATCCATATGTCTATTGATTAATCCATTAATTTATAATTAAAAATTTTTATTTTATAAATATTTATAATTTAGTAAATTTTTTTTATTTATTAAATTTTTTTTTTTCCGATAAAATTATAAAACTGAAATTGGCAAGCATTAAAAAATTTTTTAATTTTATTCAATAATTAAATTAACTCTAATAAATTATTTTGAAAAATTGCATTTTTAATTTTATTAAATTTCAAAATTTTAATAATTTATTTTATTGAAAAATTATTTAAAAAAAAATAATTTCACAGGTAGAAAATTTTCAAAATTACACATGCAATTTTTTTAAAATGTTTTTTTGTTATAATTTAATTATTAAAAAAAAACTAAACGGCTAACTTTAGTATTGTAAATTAATTTTATTTTTATAGCAATAAAATTATGAAAAAAATTAAATTTAAAAATTTCACATGTGAAAATTAATGAAAATTTTTACAAGCACTTTTATTGATGAAAATTAAATTAGACGGCATCTAAAAATTTTTAGAATTTTTTTTTATTGAAAAATTATTTAAAAAAAAAATTTCACATGAAGAAAATTTTAAAAATGACACATGCAATTGTTAATAAATATTTTTTTTTTATAATTTAATTATTAAAAAATTAAAAATGTCCGCTCACTTAATTATTATCCTTTATTGTTGTAATTGATGCGTTTTAAGAATTAAAAAATTGACAGCTGTCAGCTGACTTCTGTATTAAAAAAAATTTGGTCCATATAAAAAAAAAAATTGCATGTTATCGAAATCCAGATGTCGCAACTCGCCATTTTCTTGTTGATCTCTAATTTGCGACACATGACCGTACACTAATTTACGTATTAAGTACAAATATAAGACAAGTTGCTATTGCTACAGAAGTGGTTCAGTGACACTGACAGTTAACAATCAATTAAACAATAATTACATTAAAGACAACACTAACTTAAGTATAAATTGAAAATCGTTAATAACACTCAGACATATTTTAATTGTTATAGTGAATGTCATAAAACAATTTTAATAAACAATACAAAATAAAAATGCACTGTCACATTCCAAAAAATTAAACTATTTACATGTAAGTTTTTTATTTTTAATTTATTAATAGTTTTAATTTTAATTATTAAAATTTCCAAAATAAATATTATCCATCAGCTGTCACTAGTTTTATTTTTATTTCAGAAGTACAACTAATTGGAGTGACCAAAACTCGATCAATAGTTATTAAAAATAATAAATTAAAGCATGCTGTTGACATTTATCTACATGATATTAACCTGGGCAAGAGCACGGAGACTGACACCTCTGAGGACGTACCTCTTCAGAGTGCTTAACAACAACAACAACAATAACAGTAATAACTTACAAAATAATGTAAAACCTTCTCTGATGTGTCATATTAAATCCTCAGATTCTTCTAAGCCTGGTAATTATTTTTTATTTTTTAATCACTAATTTAATAATCTTTTTTTTTTATTTATATAAATTTTAATGACCAGCAGATGTCAATTCTAAACAGACTGATAGTGAAACCAGTCATGACTTACTTACGTCACATTTATGCTCTAACAAAAATACTGCCAAACTTTATAAATTAATTTGGAGTGTTGGTGACAACAAATTGTGTATTATAATCCCTCAGGTAAATTATTTATGATATTTAAGTTACCAGACACTTGACAATTTTTTATTTTTCTTCAAAAAATAAAATAAGTCAAGAAAATTATTTTTAAAAAATTGCATTTGTCATTTTTTAGATAAAATTTTTTAAATAAATTTTTTTTGCAATTTATTTGTTAAAAAATTTTTAAAAATAATCAAATATCTCTCAATTTCAGCACCATAAATTTTTATGTTAATAATTTATTAATAAATAAAATAATTTAACAGCAAAAAATAGATGTCAGCGAATGGTTGGTTTATCCTCCCGGTAAAACGAATTTTCCATTAAGCGTGAATAATTTAAATCAAACAAAATTAGCTGATGATTCAAAAGTACACTTACTAATCGAAGCCGATATTAACAACTTTAATCCTAGCGCATTTACCAGAACAATTAAGGTATCAGTTATTTAAATAACTTAAACACTTATCAGCCTTTTAAACACTTATTTAATTGCTTATTTAGTTAGAAGACTATGGATTGTTATTATCATGGACTGCTGATAAATTATTCGCTGCTATCATGGAAACTGACATTGATCATATGAGTAAATTATCAATAGCACTAATGGAGAGCTTTTGCTTTATTAACAATGGACTTTTACTTACGCGTATTGAATGTAATTTCTCTTACTGTTTTATTAATTAATTTTTATCACGTATTACTGATTTATTTTTGATGATATATTTTATTTATTAAATTGCAGCTGTTGAGGTATCAGGAAAGCCTTGCAGTTATAATATAAATCAATCTTCCCTGTGGAATAAAAGTAATTATTATTATAAGCTTCTAGTAACTTTAATTTAATTTATAAAAAAATTTTTTTGTAGAATTAGTCGGCAAAGCTCAATGGAAAACTCATATGGAAACTCTAAAATTATTCAGCAGTACAGCGCGACGTGTATCGCAGCAAAAAGAACCCTTTGAAGTGGATACTTTACCAGGAATAATTATTTCACCGGGTACTCGATCGTTGTCATTACAAATGCCAACTGTTTTAGAAATAAGTCATCAACATGACACTCTAGGTAAATTAATTATTTTATAATATATAATTATAAAAAAAAATTTTTTTTTTTAATTATTTAAAAAAAAAATATATTATTTTTTAATTATTAAAAAAAAAAAAAAAAAAATATTT